>JAJPUD010022563.1:8217-21209 GCA_023553655.1 Myrmecobius fasciatus | reverse complement strand
TGTAAAGATCAAGGTTGGGGAACTACCCATACATATGTTATACAAATAAAAAGCTTAAAATAAAAAAAAAGAAAAAAGAAAAAAAATGATTCAATTTTTAAACAGTCAGTTATTAAGTACTTAATATTATCAAGTCACTGTACTAGGTTTTGGAGATACCTCGTTCAAGTGGTCCATAAATTACTAAGAACAACAATCTTCTACCTTTCTCTGAACATTTCCCCCAGATTAACTATTCAAGGTATTTTCTGGAATGCAAATTTCACCCTGAAAGTAACCAATTAATTAATTCATATGAATTAATCTCTGTCGTGCCAGTTTGGAACCACGCTTTGTTATTATTGGCTATCCCATGAATTGAAACAAACACATTTCCAAAATTGTCTGTGCCAGTTCAGCCACAACTTCATTTTCCTACTATGGCTGAGACAAAAGCCATACTATTTAATAATTACAACATAGCTTCCAAAATTCTCAGGTAATTTCATTTTTAGGATATTTTTTTATCTAACTAAATACATTCATAATGAATGGGAGGTAGAGCTTTGGGGAAACAAAACAAAAATATGAGAGAAGAAAGATAAAACTTTATCATCTATATAGTTTATATTAAAAGACTGTGATACTCTCAGCAACCCAACTAATTCAGTTTGGCTCACTTTTCTCATCTGTTATATGTCTGAAGAAGGAAATGACTAACCAGTCTACTATCTTAGCTAAGAAAACCTCTAATGAAGTCTTGAAAAGTTAGACATAATGGAAATGACTGAACATCATCATCATATAACAAGGATTGCACTGAGCAATATATGGTTCAATTTATTTCATTAGCACAACAACCTTGGGAGATAGGTGCTGCTATTTTTCCCATTGTGCAATTGAAGCAACTGAAGTAAACAGAGTTCAAGTGACTTGCATACAAATACTAAATGTCTGCATCCCAAAGAGATTAAAGAAAAAGGGAAAGTAACTATATGTATAGAAATATTTATAGCACTTCTTTTTCTTGTAACATGGTTGAAAATCAAAAGGATGCCCACTAAATGGGGATTGGCAGAGTAAGCTGTGGTGCATGATTACAATGGAATACTATTAAGCTGTAAGAAATGATGAAAACAATAGTTTTAGAAAAATCTAGGACTTACATAAATTGATACAAAGCGAAGTGTGCTTCCAAAGCAAGAGAATACAATACACATGGATAGCAGTGGTCTAAGAATGATTGGTTATGATTTATACAAGGAATGCAGGGCTGGTTCAATATTAGGAAAACTATTAGCATAATCAATTATATTAATAACCAAATTAACAAAAATCATATGATTATATCAATAGATGTAGAAAAAGCTTTTGATAAAATCCAACACCCATTCCTATGGAAAACACTGGAGAGTATAGAAATAAATGGGGTTTTCCTTAAAATGATTAGTAGTATCTACCTAAAACCTTCAGCAAGCATCATATGTAATGGAGTCAAACTAGAACCATTCCCAAAAAGATCAGGAGTGAAACAAAGCTGCCCACTGTCACCATTATTATTTAATATTGTCTTAGAAATGTTAGCTTTGCAGTAAGAAAAGAAAAAGAGATTAAAGGAATTAGAGTAGGTAATGAGGAAACCAAATTTTCTTTGCAGATGACATGATGATATACTTAACCCTAGAGAGTCAACTAAAAAACTACTAGAAACAATTCACAACTTTAGCAAAGTTGCAGGATACAAAATAAATCCACATAAATCATCAGCATTTTTATATATTACCAATAAAGTTCAGCAGCAAGAGATACAAAAAGAAATTCCATTAAAAATAACTGTTTATAGTATAAAATATTTGGGAATTTATCTGCCAAGGGAAAGTCAGGAACTGTATGAACTAAACTACAAAACACTTTCCACACAAATAAAATCAGACCTAGTCAATTGGAAAAACTTAAAATGCTCATGGGTAGGCCGAGCGAATATAATAAAAATGACAATACTACCGAAACTAATTTACTTATTTAGTGCCATACCCATCAAACTCCCAAGAAATGATCTTACAGATCTAGAAAAAAATACTAGCAAAATTCATTTGGAAGAACAAAAGGTCAAGAGTTTCAAGAGAATTAATGAAAAAAAAGGCTGACGATGGTGGACTTGCTGTACCAGATCTAAAACTATATTATAAAGCAGCGGTCATCAAAACCATTTGGTACTGGCTAAGAAATAGAGTAGTCAATCAATGGAATAGGATAGAATCACAAGACAAACTATGCAATAATTATAGCAATCTAGTCTTTGATAAACCCAAAGACCACAGCTTCTGGGATAAGTACTCACTATTTGACAAAAACTGCTGGGAAAATTGGAAACTAGTGTGGAAGGACTTAGGGCTTGACCCACATCTAACACCACATACCGAGATAAGATCTAAATGGTTTCATGATCTGGATATAAAGAATGATACTATAAGTAAATTAGAGGAACGTAATATAGTTTACCTCTCAGACATATGGAGATGGAATGAATTTATGTCCAAAGAAGAACTGGATCTCTTAATTGAAAACCAGATAGATAACTGACTATATTAAGTTAAAAAGTTTTTGTACAAACAAAACCAATGCAGTGAAGATTAGAAGGGAAGCAATAAATTGGGAAATCATCTTTACATTTAAGGGTTCTGATAAAGGTCTTATCTCTAAAATATATAGAGAATTGTCTCATATTTATAAAAATTCAAGCCATTCTCCAATTGATAAATGGTCAGAGGATATGAACAGACAATTTTCAGAGGATGAAATTAAAACTATTTATAGTCATATGAAAAAGTGCTCCAAATCACTATCGATCAGAGAAATGCAAATCAAGACAACCCTGAGGTACCACTATCCAACTATCAGATTGGCTAAATTGACAGGAAAAGTTTATGATGAATGTTAGAGGTGATGTGGGAGGGCTGGGAAAGTGATGCATTGTTGGTGGAGCTGTGAACGCATACAGCCATTCTGGAGAGCAATTTGGAGCTATGCTCAAGAAGTTATCAAACTGTGCATACCCTTTGACCCAGCAGCATTTCTATTGGGCTTATATCCCAAAGAAATCATAAAGGAAGGAAAGGGCCCCACATGTGCAAAAATGTTTGTGGCAGCCCTTTTTTGTAGTGGCTAGAAACTGGAAACTGCATAGATGACCTTCAATTGGAGAATGACTGAATAAATTATTGTATATGAATATTATGGAATATTATTGTTTTATAAGAAATGACCAGCAGGACGATTTCAGAGAGGCTGGAGAACTTGCATGAGCTGATGCTGAGTGAAATGAGCAGAACCAGGAGATCATTATATACGGCAACAACAATACTATATGACGGTCAATTCTGATGGACATGGCTCCCTTCAACAATGAAATGTCTCAAACCACTTCCAATTGTTCACTGAAGAAAGCCATATACGCCCAGAGAGAGGGATGTGAAATGTGGACCACAACATAACATTCTCATACTCTTGATTGATGTTTGCTTACATTGTGTTTCCTTTATCTGATATGTCTTTTGTGTAGATAAGATTTTTCTTGCAGAACAATGATAAGTTTGAATGAAAAGCTTTAAACCAGTTCCAATTGTTTGGTGAAGAGAGCCATATACATCTAGAGAGAGGGATGTGAAATGTGGACCACAACATAACATTTTCATGTTCTCTATTGATGTTTGCTTGTATTGTATTGCCTTTATCGGATTATTCTTTTTTATAGATACAATTTCTTCTGCACAAAAATTATGTGTGGAAATAATTATACATATATTCAATTTCTTAAGTATTCTAACATAATTAACATGTAGTGGATATCCTGCCATCTAGGGGAGGGGTGGGGAGTAGTGTGGGAAATTTGTAACAGAAAGCTTTGAAAGGGTTAATGTTGAGGAATTACCCATACATATGTTTTGCGAATAAAAAGTATTAATAAAAAAATGATAAGTTTGGAAATATGTATACATATATTCGATTTGTCAAGTATTTTAACATAATTAACATGTAGTGGACATCCTGCCATTTAGGGGTGGGGTGGGGAGTTGGGGGAAAATTTGTAACAGAAAGGTATGTAAGGGTTAATGTTGAAGAATTACCCACACATATGTTATGCAAATAAAATAAAATTAAAAAAAAACAGAATGATTGGTTATGAAAGGTTTGGATCCTTTGGACAATACATTGAGCTAAGACAATTCCAAAGAATTCATGGTGAAAAAATGCTAGGCACATCCAGGGAAAGAACTGAAAAAATCTAAATGTAAATTGAAGCATAAACTTTATTTCCTTTATTTTTCTTGCTTCTCTTTTTGCATCATGGTTAAACATAAAAATTAATTTTTTGCATAACTTCATATAATTGATTTTACTTTATGAGGCTTCTTAGGTGGGGGAGAGGAATGAGAGTTAAAAGAGAATTTGAAATTCAATTGTTTTCATAAGTTCAAAATAAATAATAAGTGTATTTTTTAAAATTTCAAAGAGTCCCAGACAACATATCTACAAATGCAAAGGAAAAATATACTTGCTTTCAATTTAAACAATAATAACACCAGTGATTCCTTAACAAAAATGAAGGTAACTATTTTGACTGAATCCAATTATATATACTGTTAAAACTAATACACTCAAAATTTTTTCTGGACTGAAACCAGTTTCTGTCCTAACACCACCCATTCCACCACTAAAAATAATTTAAATATCTAAATATACTCTGACACATTGAATTACATATCTTATTTATAAAATATAAAGAATTTGAATAATTCTTAAAAAGTTTAGGTAGATATGTGTATGTATGTGTATGGGAACATACCTTTAGCAGCCGCTAACTAGTACTTCACTAAGGAGATGATGTAAGAATAGCATCAAGATTGCTAAAGGTTAGAATGAACTAAGGCTAGCAACATGTGCTAAGAACTGAAAAAGAACAGAAAACTAGCTGGATTATTTTCAGTTATATTATGGAAATCACAGGAATATGATATGTATAAGTGTCTCTGACAACATCTCCCCATGTGGAGAAATGACAGAACTTGGTTTCAGGAGTGTTGTGATAATGTGGAATGGAAGTATCTTGGAGAAATGTTGGTACACGGAGGGGAACATTCTGTACTCGTTCTAGTTAGCCACTTGTCACTTAAAAGAAGTTCTTGGATTGGCTATATGCATATTTTAAAAGAATTGAATCAGCACGCCTACTCTTTATTCCTTTAGGCAGAAAACATCTTTCTGATATATTGGTCCTCTTTGAGAATGAAGGAAGAAGGAGGAGGAAGCGGGAAAAAAAGAGAAAAAGGAAGAGAAGGAGGAGGAAGAATAGGAAAAGGAGGAAGAGGAAAAGAAAGATGAGGGCGATCACTGCCACCACCCCTAGTTGGACTTCTTTTCTGGCAAGGTAAGCGGCATTATAAAGGGACAAGCATTGGGCCCTCTTTGCTGTCTCAATCATGTTTCCAGATAAATGGATTCTCTTGATCCTTGGACTCTATACTTGTTCTATCTTGATTTAGGTTTACATATACATTTGAAAAATACAAATAAGATATTCATAGTTATATATGCACACATATATGTGGATGTATGTCTCTATATCTATATATCTATCCACATATAAATATACACATATATAGATTTGTGTATATGTATATGTATACACACATATATAGTGTATATATATAATGAGAACACAGACACATACATAGATATATACATGTATATGTCTCTGTGTGTATGTGTATGTAGTTTACAAATATTCCCTATATCACTGGGAGGTATATAAGTGTGTCAGTATTTTTAGTTACTGTGAAAGTAAATATATATTTCTTTTATAAATTCCTCATAGCTGAGTAAATTGAGGCTGAGAAATTAAGGAAAAACATAGTAATTTGGAAAGACACTGGACCTAGAATAGAAGCAGTTGGATTTAAAGTTTAACTCTGCCATTTAACAGTTTTATAATTTTCAACTTTTCAACTCAACACTTTGGGCCTCAGTTTCCACACCTGTAAAAAGAGGTGACTGGATTTGATGGTCCCTGGAGTTGTTTCTAGCTCTAATCTTATTATTTATGCAGGTACACACAGCTAATAAGTGTTAGAGCTAGAATTTAGAAGATTTCAGAGGAAAAATAAATTTTATTCACTTAATGAAAAAAAAAAAACATGTACCATGTTTTGGCACTTTGGAAAATTCAGGAGTAAATGCATTACAAAAACTTTACCTCCTTTTATTGATGTCAGTTGAATTCTTCTCCTTTCAGAATGAATTCTCTTTTAATTCAACTATTTTCCCAATTCTATTAATACAAGATGTTCAAATGTTCCGAGCTCTTGTCTTAGATTGCTTTCCTGTATTCTCTTTCCAAATCCTACCCATCCTTCTAGGCCACATTCTAATGGAAACTTCCCCACTGAATGCTTGACAATTAATTCTCTTTTATTATTTGTTCTTGAGACCTTATTTCCTAGCTTACACAACATTGCATTTGATCATATTCTGATTTTAATTTCCTCAAATTCTTTCCTGTGTTTAAATATTGTTTCCCTAATGAAAACTTTAGTTTTATCAAGACAAGAAATATGTCTTCAGTTTCTTCATCTATAAATGGAGATAATAATATCTACCTATTAGGATCATTGTGAAGATCAAATGAGATAATATTTGTAAAGATTTAGTAACATTCCTGGCTAATAGGTATTATAGAAATGCCATTCTTGATGTTGCTATTGTTACTTGTTTGGTTTTTTTTACATCCTTCTGCTTAACTGTATCATTTTCATTCTTTACTCCCTCAACACAGTGTATTTACACAATGGGCAAACAAGTAAGTGTTGGATTAAATCTAGTGAAAATTTTATCACAAGAAAAAAAGATACTAAAGGTCACTGAAATGGGGAAACATCCATACCATATCAAAAGTAAGGGAAAGATCATACAAAGTATTGCCATTTAATTTGTGAAGGAAGATCACAGCTCCTTTTTTCCTTCTTTTTAAAAGAAATCAAACCCACAGGCATAACCAACACAGGTGTTCAGTATAATAAAACATGACACAAATCATCCAAGCTAGGATCTTACAAAATAGGCTTGGGCCTAAGAGAGTTGGGGCCTATTGTGTTCTGACTTTTTGCATTATAGCAGATCCTCATTCTTTTGTATCAAAGAGGCAATTATTCTTTAAAATATCATTTCTGATGTCTGGACTTTCTTTGACTCCCTCTTCTCTTATTCTTTTTCCTCACTTAAAGCAATTTGATTCCTAACTCATTGGAAAGTTAAAAATGGAGAGAAGGCTAAAGAGGTCACCAATGAAAATTCCAGAATTTGCTCTTTCTAAAATCTTTATTTAATTTATACCTCCTTTCCTGTCACCTTTCTCTTTCCCCTTTAACTTTCATTTTATGTTTTTGTTTCTCATATTGCCATACTGTGTATAACTTGGTCTCAGTGTCTATCTCTAGCTTTTTATTTCTAAGAGCTGATTAGTCTTCTACTATATCATTTAATTAATATATTTGTAATTTTAAATGCTAGTTAACAATACAATCATAAGCTGCTTTCTGCCTCATAATGTGCCCACAATTTGTTAATAGATTTATAGTCTAAAGGGTGCCTTTTCAGGACATTTAGAATTCTATTGGCTACACTAATTTTTCACATTTTATCTGAGGTTAAAAGTCTTCAGTATTCTCTTTGGCCAGTCTTTCCCATTTGTTTTTGCTCTGTTTATAATCCTAAATTTATAAAGCAAAGTTAGAACTTTCATTCTAGTGCTAGAATTTATTTTAGTTATAAATATAAAGTTATATAAGTACTGAAAAGGTGTCATAATTTATGATTTATATTTTTTACTGTGATGTCTTCTGCATTAGTTATAAGATCAACTTTTTGGAGATTGCAGTATTCTATTAATTCCTGCAACCAATTTTCAGCAAGAGAAATATGGTCTTAAAGAATGTAACTTTTGTAATTTAATCTAATAATTTTCTAAGGTCCTAAATTTTAGATGAGTTTCTAATCTGCATCTCTGGAGGGGGTTTCAATATTAGGAGATTTATACCTTTATGAAATCAGTAGTCAGGAGCCAGGAAAAAAAAATAACTTCTCCTATTTAAACTTGGATCCGTATGGTACTATGTGTATATATGGAATTGATATACATGTATATATATATATATATATATACATATATATTGAATTATTACATAGGCTATAACTATATAGTATGAGTAAAATATAAGAGAAAAAGTAGTGGTATTTAAAGGTTTAAGGATTAGGAGTAAATAGAATTCTGATTTAAAATGTCACTACTAACATTTATTATTTGTATGACCACAGGCAAGTCATTTCCCCCCAAGTCTCTATTTTCTAATTATAAGACTAGTCCTATCTGCTTCCCTCTGCTATTGTGAAGTTCAAAGAAAATAAATTATTTAAAACATTTTGCAAGCCATTAAGTGCTGCCTAACATCAGAAATTCTTTTGTGGTTTTGTTCTATTTTTCTTCATTTTTAATTAACTTATAACTTTGGAATAATGATAGATTTCTGCTAGCACAAATGTAGTTGGGATTCTGGGATTTATTGCCATCAGGGCCATGTTATCCCTCAACACAATCATTTCAAGAACTTCATTATTACTCTGCTCAGAATGTTACCAATGACACCACTAGGTGCCATAAATGAGCAATGAGTCTATAGCATTATTTTCAAAATATTTTATATTTGAATTTCTTTGAAAAGAGTTTCTAAAGTTGCATTTTTTCCCATTGATCCAATCCTCCTCCCCCCTTAACTTTATATAGACAGTAGCTTTCTTCAACTCTCTGTTAAAAAATCTCACCTTTCACAACATTCTTTTTAAATTCCATTCCCATCTTAATTCTAATGTCTTCCCTTTGGGATTACCTCAGATTTATCATATGTACATATCCACATATGTGTATATACAATACATGCATATAGTTTATAAACTATTTGCTTGACACCTTGGCTTTTAAATATGAGTTCGTTAAGAGCACATATTGATTTTTGCTTTTCTTTATAGCTGAAACACTTAGCACATTACCTGACACATAGCTAGCACTTAATAAATGCTTATTAAATTAATAGGACATTCTCTGTCAAATATATGATTGGAAAGATGTTGTCTACTATAAAAACAATCTGTAAATCCATGCCTCTTCACATTTTTTTTACAAATAATTTTTGACATGACTGAAAACCATTAACAAATATTACAAAAAGATCAAATAGTAATGACAGATATTAAATGTTATTTATGTCTTCTCATTTACCATTTTAATTTTGGTAGAATAGCTATCCATGATTATGTCCCTTACTTATAACTATTATTCTCCCCCAAACCCAAAATCAATTGGGGCTGATTTGTCCTGGGTCATAGAGCTAGAGCTAGATGTCTAAGGTCCAACTGAACTCATTTCATCCCTATCCACTGCACCCTAGCTGCTCTAGAATGGAATTATCTTAAAAATTGTTGATTGCAATTCTAACACTTCTAAAAGAAATTATTCATGACATACAGGTATGTAACTTCTGTGTAGCAGTTTTCATATTTCCAATATATTTTCAGTGTCGTCTTTATACATTAGTCTGGAGATATATATATACATATATATATATATATATATATGGGGGGTGTATGTATATAAAATATATATATATAAAATTCAGGGATCCTTATCTAAGTTCTGTGTTGACTATCACTACCACTTCATCCTAGTCCTTTGCAAGTCAGTTGTGATTAAATTCATTGTGGTCTTTTTTTTGGAGACTGTTTTTCATAAGTAATAGAGGTGAATATTGTTTATTAAAACATTATTTGTATTTTTCACCAGTGTCATTAATTGTCCTCTTATTGCCTCAGGCAAGAATTTCATATTTGATTCTGGAGACAGTAAAGAACTACTGGTCTTTATCCTATGGTAAGGTTGTATGGCCAGACCTGTACTTTAGCAACTGATATACTAGAGAAGGGAGGGACACACTACTGGAGAACTCCCAAGACCCCAAGACAGCTCTTCTAATAGTCCTGGAATGGATTAACCACAAATAAATTTATTTATTTGTAAAGCATAGGATTTCTGAAAATATAAGGTTATTGCAGAGAGTAAAGAAATATAAAACTAACTCCTTTTCTTCATTTTACTGGTTGGTTAAGATTCCAGCAATTACTCTCTTTCTGAGAATGAAATGAGAAAAAAATATGCAAATTTGAGAATGAATACCTGCAAGAGAAAACAAAAGGGAAGAAAAATAGTGATTCATTATTATTTCAGAAAGAAACATCATACACTGACACATGGGCAGATAATCTACTCTTGCAATAACACCAGAAGAATAAATCACCATCCAGGTTATTATACAGAGACAGCAGCCAGTCTGAAATGATTCTTAACTAAAGGATTGTTAATAAAATAAATAGAACCCTTTGCCACCTAAAAGTGTAAATGCTGCAGCTGAAAAATTTATATACCACTGGATAAATATGACAATAATTTAGATAAGCAGGTTGTTAAAACACTCAAAGAACATGCTGTTTGTTTGTTCTTTTCATTATTTCAATATTAAAATATAACAGAAGCTCCAGTAACCCAAAAGGTAGTTTTGCATAATTTGTCCAAGAGAGATTGTTATTCTAAACTTCTAAAAGTCTTGCAGCAGTTTTATAGAAAGCAAGATGAAAGTCTGAGTAATTTAAACATGAATTGAGACCAATGTCTCCCATCATTTTGGTGAATTTCAATCCATCTGGATAAAAATAACAATACATGAAAAATCTACATATGTACTACTGTAATGTCTATATTATTTGGTGTGAAGGTAACCTAGCATTGCCATTGGCTGTGAAATAACTGAACAGAAGTTCTGACTATTTCCTTTAGACTAAAATGCACAATTTGGGCTTCAGGTAGGGATTGATTTAGAGGCTTTTTAGGTAAACTGTTATCCAAAGGCTAACCTTGAAAAAAATGAAGTTGCTCATTACCAGAAATTTGACTCTCAGAAGATACACATTTTTGGCCATAGAAACTTAGGAAATGGACCAAATAAAACAAAAGAAAAAAACTCTGATAATTGGTCCTATAATTTTACTTTTAAATTGAAGGTGACAGAATAGTGAAAAAGAGAGATCATGTGCTAAGAATCTATTGTTATTTTTAATGTATACTTTTTAAAGATGTGACTAAATTGTCAAGGAGTGAATAAATTATAAAGATATTTGCATTTCTACTCTTCATGAAATTAAAAGACCTCAATGTAGTTTGTTAAATTGAAGGAAAGGAAAGAAAATCTATTCTCAGAAAGATAACTAAATTTAGTAATAGTCTATCCAATAACAAGAGGAAATTTTAAAGGATAGTTGCCATCTTGCCTTGTAATGCTCTTGATGGGCCTAAGTCAGGACTTAAACTTTTTCTACTCACAACCTTTTTTTCCCTTGAGAAATATTTACATGACTAGGTATATTAGTATATAAAATAGGTATACAAATCAAACATTTACTTATAAATCATGATTTTACAATCCCACAGTTTAAGAAGCTTTGATCCAAGTAACAAGAACTGTAAAAAAATAATGAATGAGTGAATAAATGAATAGAAAAACAAGCAAACAAAACTACAAACAAAAGCCCAATGCTTTGGTAAGTGGTGGAATGCATATAATAATATAATACATTCTGAATTCTCAAGGACTTCACATTATAGTAAGTGGAAGCAATACAGATAGGAGGTCTTAGGTGAAAGTTAAATGCATTTATATTCTTAGAGGGTAAAGATGTTAAAAATGAAATAGTTGATAAAAATCTATGAATCAAACAATAAATAAATTTATACGTGGTGACTTCAGTGTGAAATGAATACTGGGTAAGATGTAAATACTATTGGAAAAATATTATTTGAATTGAAAAAAATGAAAGAAGTCAAATCATTTCCATCTACTCAGAATTCTCATCACAAATACTTTGAGATAAGTGCCAAAAGACAAGCTCGAGTGAAAAATATACCACATTTAAAAATTTTTTGTATCTTAAATGCCAGCAAAATGATAGGTTATTAATATACTTCAAGATCACTTGTTGATTGTTCTGGAAGTGATTACTGGCTAGAACAAAGAGCAAAATAAACATAAAATAAGAAAAATAAACTGATACTCATTGAATTCAGTAACGGTAAATTCAGCTGCTTAGGTAAGATTAGAAAAAGAAAAGCTGAAATGGGCAAAACTAAATAGACCACTTTTAGTTGTCACCATCTATAAAGAAAAAGTAATGAATAATACAACTTTGCAATGATGAGGCCAAAAGAAACCATCACTAAGTGCCAGTCACTAAATGCCACTAAGCATTTAATATTTTTACAAAACATTAAAGCCATGGCATCAAATGGGAACAATTATTTGGAATGCAAATTTTTTAGGGAAAAAATGATACGAGTTTCCAAAGAGAGCATGAGTGCGATTTGAATATAACTAAACAAATAAAGGGTGAGAAAAAGATATATTGGGACAAGTGGGAAGGAAGACAAAATGGAGAGAAAAAAATATATATATACATATTTTTTATTTTATTTTAATTTTTTTATTAAAGCTTTTTATTTGCATAACATATGTATAGGTAATTCCTCAACATTGATCCTTACAAAACTTTCCATTACAAATTTTCCCCCCAGTCCCTCCCCTCCCCTAGATGGCAGGAAGTCCACTACATGTTAATTATATTAAAATACTTGACAAGTCAAATATATGTATACATATTTCCATTCTTATCATACTGTGCAAGAACAATTGTATCTATGTGAACAAAAAATATCTGAGAAAGGAAACCCAATGCAAACAAACATCAATAGAGATCATGGAAATGATATGTTGTGGTCCACATTTCATATCTCTCTCTCTCTCTGGGTGTATATGGCTTTCTTCACTGAACAATTGGAACTGGTTTGAGACATTTTATTGTTG
>JAJPUD010022562.1:0-21212 GCA_023553655.1 Myrmecobius fasciatus | reverse complement strand
CGACTAACCTGATATGAAGTTATCCAGAGAGCTGTGCCCAAATATTTCTGAGTTCGTTGACTTGAAGATCAGTTCGGAGGCTTATTTTATTGTTGATTTGAGAGAAGATCGGAGGAGAGGCAAAAAGTCACCTTTTCACTCCGCCATCTTGGCTCCCCCCAACTCTAAAGTATTTATGATGAAAACTCCTACCCATACCCAGAGAAGGAACTGATTGAGTCTTAATATAAATCAAAGCATTCCCTATTACTCAATCTCTCTATTTTAAAATTAATTTTTAGCTTAATATTTTCATTAGGGTGGGAGTTCTTGACTTTTAATGAAATGTTTTCCATAACTTCACATGTCGTTCATTAATTGTGGGTGGGGATTAGCGAGAGAATCTAAAACTCAAAAATCTTAAAAACAAATGTAAAAAAATTGTTTTAAATGTAACTGGAGAAAAAATATTAAATAAATAAAAATTTAAAAAGAATAATTACTTCTGTTTTGAAAAGCTTCATGGAGATGCTGGTACCAGAGGTGAGCCTTAGAGACAAAGCTTAGGGTAGAGAGGGAAAGGAGAATTGATTTCATCTGTAGGAGATAGTTTAAACACTTTCTTTTATTTTGGACATGATGTTCCCCTCCTCTTTTCTTCCTTCCTTTAGTAGAAAGAATCTTTTTGAGAACAAATGTTGCTCTGTTTTTGATTCTATATGCCCAAGTACTAGCAGTACCTAGTGAATAGTAACTAAAAATATTTATTGAATTCAATTCAATTGAATTGAACAGAATTTTGAAATGATGAATATTACAGTTTGGTTGTATTATAATATATGTGCAGGGCACTATTAGGAGATAGGACAAAAAAAAACATAGTTTGAAGAAAGATTGTAGAGGATTCTGAATGCAAATTTCTGTTCACTAATTGATAAGGAGTCACTGGAGATATTTTAGCAGGAAAAGATGTAATCATTGCTGTGAAATAAGATTACTCTAGCAATAGAGTGAAAGATAGATTGAAGTGAGGAGAAATTGGAGTATAATGTCTTGGAATTAAAGAGGAAAAAGTAAAGGTTTGAATAATGGTACAGAGATAGTATTGACAGGACTTGGAAAACTGATGGGATGTTCAATATAGGGTGAGCAAAAGACAGAGACAAGTTGGAGACAAATTTAAAAATGGCTAGACTGGGTGCAGCTAAAATGATGATGAAGAGTAATAGGGAAATTACATGGGGTAGGCATTTGGAAAGTATGGGTTTTTGTTTTGGATACTAAACTCTATGATCTAACCCAAGTTACTTAAACTTCCTTCTCCATACATTACACACTATCTTCCATATCCATGCCCTATCTTTTTTTTTTTCCCAAATTTATATTTTTTTTAATAAAGCTTTTTATTTGCAAAACATATGAGTGACTTTTCAACATTGACCTTTGCAAAAAAAAAAACTTTTTTTTTCCCAAAGCTTTTCTTTTCCCTCCCCCCCCCCATTCCCCTAGATGACAGGTAATCTAATACATGCTAGATAGGATAAATTATATCCATGCCCTATCTTGCCTATTTCTCATGTCTAGAAAATATATTTTCTTTGCTTCCATCAATTCTTTTTCATCTCATGATTAAAACACAGCCCAATCACCACATTCTATATAAGCCTTTCCTAGTCTGTGCAATTACTACTTCCCTGTCCCTCCTGTCCTCCCTAAAATGCCTTATATTTAACTACTATTAAATTAATTTTATTTTATTCTTTTTATATTAATTTTGTATATACTGATGTACATGTGTGTGCTCTTCCCAAGTAGAATCCAATCTCCTTTAGAATAGAGATTGCTTCATTCTTTTTATTTGTACTTTTAGCACCTATATTTAGTAGTTATTTAATAAATGCTTATTGATTAATTGAATGTTTGAAAGATTATATTTAAGGTGACAGATAGCCATGTGGAAATATTTTGCTGGGAATTACAAATAAGGTATTGTAAGTCAGGGGAGAGTCTCAGAATAGATAAGGAAACTTTGGAGTCACATGTGTAAAGTGATAGTCCAAGTGATTGCAGAACAAGTGGAATGATAAGATATTTGAGTTAAAGGACTACAATAAGGGCCTTGGAAAAGGAAGAGGAGAGATTAAAGGAAATAGAATAATGAATGAAGAGATAGGAGGAAATGCATAAGAACTCAGAGGTGTGTATATGTGTGTGTGTGTGTGTGTGTGTTTATGTGTGTGTGACCACATGCATGTGCTTGTACACCTGTATATAGGGGCTTTTAGTACCTACTATGTGCTGAATGCTTTATAAATATTATTTCATTTGAACCTCTCAACGACCTTGAGGAGATGCTGTTATTAATCTCTTTTATAATTGAGAAAACTGAAGGAGAGAGAGAGATTAAGTGACTTGTCTAAAGTCACCCAATCAATGAGTGGCTTTGGCTATATTTGAATTTAGGTCTTCCCAATTATAGGCTCAGCCCTTTATCCAGTATGAGATCAAAGTACCTCCATAGGAAAAAGTATTGATCAAGAGTGTTTGATTATCAAGACAGAGAAAGAGGAATGAGGATTAAGAAAGGACTTCTGAATGGATTTGGTGATTATATAATCATACTGGAAAGAGTAATTTAGATGAAGTGGTATGTGACTAGCAGTGACAAAGGAAGACTGCAGAGGATTGAAGAGTGAGTTGTGAGGAGGTAGAGACTGTGAATGTTATCTATTTAAGAAATTAAGGAATAAAAGGGAAGAGAGGGAGAATTTAATAGTTTGAGTAAGCATTATCATTAAGAACTTTCTTTCTTAACAAAATCCAGGAGCAAGAGATACAAAGAGAAATCCCATTTAAAATAAGTGTAGATAATATAAAATATTTGGGAGTCTACCTCTCAAGCCCAAGTTAGGAACTATATGAACACAATTATAAAATGCTTTCCACACAAATAAAGTCAGATCTAATCAATTGGGAAAATATCAAGTACTCATGGGTAGGCTGATATAATATAATAAAAATGAAAAGAGTACTTAAATTAATGTACTTATTCAGTGCCATATCAATCAAAGTCCCAAGAAATTTTTTTAGAGAACTAGAAAAAAATAACAAAATTCATCTGAAAGAACAAAATGTCAAGAATTTTAAAGAAACCAATAAAAATGCAAAAGAAGGTGGTTTAGCTGTACCAGACCTAAAACTATATTTTAAAGCAGTGATCATGAAAAGCATTTGGTACTGGATAAGAAATAGAGCAGTTGATCAGTAAAATAGATTAGGGTCCCAAGACACAATAGTCGATGCCTATAGTATTCAAGTATTTGATAAACCCAAAGACCCCAGCTTCTGGGATAAGAACTCACTATTTGACAAAAATTGCTGGGAAATTATTGGGAAGTAGTATGGCAGAAACTAGGCATTGACCCACATCTAACACCCTTCAAGATAAGGTTAAAATAAGTTCATGATTTGGATATAAAGAGTGATACTATAAGCAAGTTAGAACAGCAAGGGATAAGCTACTTCTCAGATCTGTGGAATTTGTGGCCAAAGAAAAACTAGAATACATGAGTAAATGAAATTGGATAATTTTGATTACATTATTATATTAGTTTTTTGTTGTTTTTGTTTTTTTGCTGCAAACAAAACCAATGTAGACA
Organism: Myrmecobius fasciatus; assembly: GCA_023553655.1. NCBI lineage: Eukaryota > Metazoa > Chordata > Mammalia > Dasyuromorphia > Myrmecobiidae > Myrmecobius > Myrmecobius fasciatus. Next base: position 17,574 of record JAJPUD010022562.1, on the reverse strand, counting down.
AGATTAGAAGGAACACAATAAGCTGGGGAAATTTTTTATATCCAAGGGTTCTGATAAAGGCCTCATTTCTAAAATATATAGAAATACATTCAAATTTATAAAAATACAAGCCACTTTCCAATTTATAAATGGTCAAAGAACATGAACAGATAATTTTCAGATGAAGAAATTAAAACCATTTCTAGTCATATGCAAAAATTGATCACAATTGATAAGAAGAATGTAAATTAAGACAATTCTAAGGGACAACTACAAACCTCTCAGATTGACTAAGATGACAGGAAAAGATAGTGTGGAATGTTGGAGGGTATGTGGAAAAACTGTGACACTCATACATTGTTGGTAGGAATTGTGAATTGATCCAACCATTCTGGAGAACAATTTGGAACTATCTGCAAAGGGCTATTAAACTGTGCCTATACTTTGACTCAGCAATCTGTATTGGGCCTTTATCCCAAAGAGATCATAAAAAAGGGAAAAGGACACACAAATGAAAAATTTTTGTAGCAACACTTTTTGTATTGTCAAAGAACTGTTTACTGAATGGATGCCCTTCAGTTGGAGAATGGCTGAATAAAGTTATGGTATATGGATGTTATGGAATATTATTGTTCTATAAGAAATAATCAGCAGGATGATTTCAGAGAAGGCTAGAGAGACTTACATGAACTAATGATAAGTGAAATCAGCAGAACCAACAGAACATTGTACATAGCAACAAAATTATACAATGATCAATTCTATGGATACAGCTCTTTTCAATGTGAAGTGATTCAGGCCAGTTCCAATGGACTTTTGAGGGAAAGAGCCATCATCACTTTGAGAGAGGACTGTGGGAACTGAGCATGGATCTTAACACAGTATTTTCACTTTTTTATTGTTTGCTTGTTTTTTGTTTTCTTTCTCAACCTCCTACCCTTTTGATATGATTTTTCTTGTGCAACATGATAATTTAAATAAATATATACATAGAAAAATCACACATGTTTAACATAGATTACTTGCCATCTGGGGGAAGGAGTGAGGGGAAAGGAGAAATAAAAATTATGGGAAACAAAGTTTAGCATGATTGAATATTTAAAACTATGCATGTATTTTGGAAATAAAAAGCTTTTAAAAATTATTTTTTCTGGCTCTGTTTCTTTGCATCCCTGTTTCTCTCCCTCTTTTCTAGTAAAACCTGAGCAAAGAGAATTAATTTCTGACAATGTGTCTATGCTTATAAAAACAAAAATGGAGTGAAGGTTAACTAAAATGGCCTCCATATGTAATTGTTCTTATACACACATACATATAATATTATACTTGACATATTATTGTATTATATATTGAAAAAAATATATATATGTGTGTGTGTATGCATATACATACAAGTATATATGTATGTGTATGTGCATTTGCAATATGTTTCCCCCTCTAAATTAGTTATGAATGCACAATCCCTCATGACTAGAAGAGATGACTTTGGCAGATCATATGGACTGATGCTATTGTGTCAAAGCTTATTTTCTGACTCCATGTGAAAATAATCAAAGGTGTTAAGAATGTATTTAGGGGTGAGGGAGCTGATTTATTCAGAAATCCTTTACTACATGGTGCAAAATTTTTTTTGCTTGCATTTAATAAGTATTTTTATTTTTGACCACTCATGTTACCTTGCAAAATTCCTGAAACACAGATATTTTCCATGGCAACTGCTTCAGGCTCATACTGCCTGACAGACTGCTGGACTCAATTATGTTTTCTTCCAGTGATAGAGATCCACCTTGTCTGGGGACTGAGTAGCTGTGTGTCAAATCTATTAAAAATTAGGACATAGGAAATTTCAAATTTTGTAATTATTTCCTATTCTGATTCACTGAGATAGTTAATTTAAACATGGGAGAAAATTGTTAGTGATATCATGCCTTCATTGACACAGATATTTTATTCTGAGGCACATTATCTGTTTTTATTGGGATAAAAGTAAATGATTCTTTTTGAAATGTTTTTAAATATTTCTTATGGGATCTAATTAAGAAAATTAAATTATCTGTGCAATTAACTGGCTATTTCAATCCAGTATATACAGCTATTTAAATAATTTCTAACTGGAATTAAAATATGGATTAATATTTGAGAAAAAATTAGATTAAAACTTTTGTCTGATTACATTGATTTTGTTATTCAGATTCTTGATCTCTTATTGTACACACATGACTAAAGTATTCTTGGGTTAACAACAACAATGGTGATGATGATGATGATGATGACAGTGATGACATAATAATACCCCTCAATGTCCTATACATAATCCATAACTGGTGGAAGAGGTGAATAAAGGAATGGAATATCTTTCAGAGTGAATAACAAGACACATTTCTTATGCTGCTAGACTGCTAAAATAGCTGTGAAGGCCAAGAATAAAATCCAAAAAGCTGGCCAAATGGGTTGATAATAGCACTGGTTGATTTGCAACTTCTTCCAGTATGACTCTACTAGCCTACTGGTCCTGTGAACCAAGCTTATTCAACTTTTTTGGTAGCTTATTCAACTCAGACCTGCTATAATAATCAACTTGACATGAAGAACAGAGGGGTGGGTTGATCTACTTCATGTGCTGGTGCCATAAGAAAGGTAAGATACAATGGACTATATCAGAAATGTCATAAAACATAAGAGGATATCAGCCTGGATTAGAATCCAGAATCCTACAATATGTCATTTACAAAATCAAGGAAAAGCAAAAACAGATCTAATTAAAAAAGATAAGGAAGGAAACGACATCCTACTCAAACTTACTACTAAAAGATAATGAAGTAATATCAGTCTAAGTAGTATGGCACCCAGTAGTATAGCATCCAAATTCCTAGAGGATAAGTTGAGAGAGCTGAAAGAAGAATTAGCCAGCAAAACTATACTATTGGGCGATCTCAACGTTGCTCTCTCAGAACTAAATAAATTGAACCACACAATAAATAAGAAAGAAATTAAGGAGATAAATCAAATTCTAGAAAAAAAAATTAGGTATGATGGATCTTTGGAGAAAATTGAATGGAGACAGGAAGGAATATACTTTTTTCTTGGTTGTACATGGAACCTATACAAAAATTGACCATATATTAGTGCATAAAAACCTCAAAATCAAAAGCAGAAAGGCAGAAAGAGTAAATTCATTTTTCAGATAATGATGCAATAAAAATTACATGCAGTAAAATGCCAGTGAAAATGGATCACAAACGGGGCAGCTAGGTGGCGCAGTGGATAGAGCACCAGGCCTGAAGTCAGGAGGACCTGAGTTCAAATCTGGTCTCAGACAGGTAACAGCTGTGTGACCCTGGGCAAGTCACTTAACCCCAATTGCCTCAGCAAAAAAAAAAAAAAAAAAAAAAAGAAAAAAAAAAAGAAAATGGATCACAAATTAATTGGACACTAAATAACCTAATCCTAAAGAATGAGTGAATAAACAACAAATCATAAGCACAATCAATAATTTCATTCAAGAGAATGATAACAATGAGAAAACATATCAAACTTTCTGGGATGCAGGCAAATCAATTTTTCGGGGGGACTTTTATATTTCTAGATACTTACTTCCATAAAATAGAGAAAGAGAAGATCAATGACTTGACCTCGCTAATAAACAAGCTAGGCAAAGGATGAATCAAAAACCCCTAAGTAAGTACTAATTTGAAATTCTGAAAAAAGGGGAAATTTATAAAAATCAAAGTTAAAAAAACTATTGAATTACTAAATAAAACTAATGGTTTTATGGAAAAAAAAACAAAATATATAAACCTTTAGTTAATTTGATTACAAAAGGGAAAGAAGAAAATCATATTGTTAATATCAAAAATTAGAACTAGAACTTTCCACCAATGAAAAAGGAATTAGAACAATAATTAGTAGTTGGTTTGCCCAATTGAGAAATTGAGTAAATTGAGTAATGCTTACAAAAATATAGATTGCTCAGATTAACAGAAAAAGAAATAAATTACTTAAATAGTTCCATTTTAGAAAAAGAAATTAAACAATCTATTAATCAACTCCCTAAAAAAAAATCTCCAGGACCAGGTAGATTTACATGTGAATCCTATCAAACATTTAAAAAACAATTCCAATACTATATGAACTATTTGAAAAAAATAGGGAAAGAAGGAGACCTACCAAATTTCTTTTATGATACTGATGTGCTGATAGCTAAACTAGGTGGGGTGAAAATAAAGAAAATTATAGAACAATTTCCCTAATAAATATTGATGCAAAAATCCTAAATAAAATATTAGCAAAATATTATAGTAAGTTGTCCCCAGGATAAAACACCATGACCAAGTAGGTCATGCAGGGTTCATTCACAATTAAGAAAATTATTAGCATAATTGACTATATCAATAACCAAACTAACAAAAATAATATGATTATCTCAATAGATTCAGAAAAAGCATTTGACAAAATCCAACACACATTCCTATTAAAAACACTAGAGAGTATGGGAATAAATGGACTTTTCCTTAAAACAGTCAGTAATATCTATTTAAAATCATCAGCAAGCATCATGTATAATGGAGATAAGCTAGAACCATTTCCAATAAAATCAGGGGTAAAACAAGGTTGTCCACTATTATCCTGCCTATTCAATATTGGATTACAAAAGTTAGTCTCGTAAATACGAGAGGAAAAAGAGATTAAAGGAATTAGAGTAGATAATGTGGAAACCAAATGATCACTTTTTGCAGATGATATGATGGTGTACTAAGAAAATGCTAGAGAATCAGATTTAAAAATTACTAGAAACAATTCTAGTAGCAAAAATGCAGGATAAAAAATAAATCTAGAGAAATTAACATTTTTTATATTAGCAAAGTCCAGCATCAAGAGATACAAAGATTTAAAATAACTGTAGATAATATAAAATATTTAGGAATCTACCCTGACAAGGCAAAGTCAGGAACTATATGAACACAATTATAAAACAAATCAGATCTAATCAATTGGAAAATTATCAAGTATTCATGGCATGGGTAAGCCAAGTGGATATAATAAAATGACAATACTACCAAATTAATCTACTTATTCAGTGTCATACCAATCAACCTCCCAAGCAATTAATTTCCAGATCTAGAAAAAATACTAACAAAGTTGTTATGGAATAACAAAAGATCAAGAATTTCAAGGGAATTAATGAAAAAAAAAAAGCAAATGAAGGTGATTTGGCTGTACCAGACCTAAATCTGTATTATAAAGCTGTGGTCATCAAAACCATTTGTTACTGGGTAAGAAGTAGAGTAGTCAGTTAGCGGAATAGATTAAGTTCACAAGATACAAAAGTTAATGTCAAAAATAATCTGGTGAATGACTAATGCAAGAACCCCAACTTTTGGGTTAAGAACTCACTATTTTATAGAAACTGCTCAGAAAATTGGAAATTAGTATGGCAGAAACTAGGCATTGACCCATCCCTAACACCATATAACAAGATAAGGTTGAAATGGGTTCATGATTTAGACATAGAGTGATATTATAAGAAAATTAGAAGAAGAAAGAATCATTTACATCTCAGATCTGTGGAGATGAAAGGAATTTGTGGCCAAAGAAGAACTGAAATACATTGTTGAACACAAAATAGATACTTTTGATTATATTAAGTTAAAAAGGTTTTGTACAAACAAAGCCAATTGCAGACAAGATTAGAAGGGAAGTAATAAACTGGGAAAATTTTTTACATTCAAGACTTCTGATGAAGTCCTCAATTCTAATATATATATAATCAACTCATTTATAAGAATTTAAGCTATTCTCCAATTGATAAATGGTCAAATTATATGAACAGACAATTTTCAGATGAAAAAATTGAAACCATTTCTAGTAATTTGTAAAGGTGCTCTAAATCACTATTTATCAGAGAAATGCAAATTAAGATATCTCTGAAGTACCACTACACACCTCTCAGATTGGCTGAGATGACAGGAAAAGATAATGATGGATGTTGGAGGGAATGTGGGAAAACTAGGAAGCTAATACATTGTTGGTGGAGTTATGAACTGATCCAACCATTCTGGAGAGCAATTTGGAGCTATGGCCAACGGGCTATCAATATGTACATACCATTTTATCTAGCAGTGTTTGGGGTTCATATCCCAAAGAGATCATAAAGGATGGAAAGGGACTCATATGTGCAGAAAATGTTTGTGGCAGCCCTTCTTGTAGTGGCAAGAAACTGGAAACAGAGTAGATACCAATAAGTTGGAGAATGACTAAATAAGTTATGGAATATTATTGTTCTATAAGAAATGATCAGCAGAATGATTTTAGAGACACCTGGGGAGACTTACATAAATTGATGTTAAGTGAAATAAGCAGAACCAGGAGATCATGGTACGTTGCAACAACAAGATTATACAATGATCAATTCTGATGCATGTGGTTCTTTCCAACAATGAGATGATTGAGACCAGTTTCACTGATCTTTTGATGAATAGAGTATATAAACCCAGAGAGATGAATGTGGGAACTGAGTGTGAAAAACAACACAGCATTCTCACTCTTTGTTGTTTGCTTACCTTTTTTCTTTCTAATTTTTTCCCTTTTTGATATGATTTTTCTTGTGCAGCAGCACAATAATTGTATAAATATGCATTAACATATTGGATTAACCTATATTTTAACCTGTTTATTATATTAAGACAATTGTATAAATTAAGACAAAATTTACATGTACTTCTTTGTTTCCATAAGAATCTATTCTGAGGAATCTCTTGAAGGTTTTTCCTATATGATCCCAGATGCAATATTGAAATGTTGCACTGACTAACTGGAAGGTCAAATACATTCCAAAGTTATTATTTCTAAGTGTGATGAACAAACAAAAACATTTATAACTGTGACTGTAATCTGTTATGTGCTCTTTTTAACCTCTGCTTTTGTGTAGAAAATTTGCTTTTGAAGTGCCAAGGGATGCTTATCACTAGGGCTGAATTTGAATCTTTTATCCTTACATGGATTTTAATATTCTTAAATCTTTCTTATTTTTCAAGAGTAGTAAAAGTTCACAGTAAACATTTGAGGTGCTGTTAATCAAACTAATTGCTGATCTTTTGTACAAAATTTATGTCTGAGTGTCTATGGAATGGATAATAATTGCCAGGTAAATTTTCTGGGAGTATAATATTAATGTAAACTGAGCTTTAAATTTAAGTATCAATAGGGTCAAAAATAATTAATAAAAGTTTTAGCATCAATGTTGTGATATTGAATTTTATAAGGGCATCAGGATTTGTGATATATTCCATTAAAACTCATCTATTATGTACCCCATCACAAATCAGATTTTGCCACATTCACAGACTCCTGAGACAGTATCTTATGAATTAAGTAGCTTCCCATTCTCATGTAAAATTTTTGCTTCACTATAATCCTAAGAATTTAGAATAAAGTTCTTCCCTTAGACAGGAAATCATATAGTATTTTTATCCTCACATGATCTGTTTCCCAAGGAAGTTTTTAACTGGGGTAGTTAAACAGTATGTCATAAAGCATCTAATTAAGAAACTTAGTAGTTCATCAGTGTACAAGTGCTGGAACCCATAAGTAATCAGCATTTTTTGAGATCAATAGTTGTAGTCAGAGAGGTTAGTGAAAGCCAGTGTTCCCAAGAAGACCCAACCCTGCAATAAGTTTGATGAAGAACTGTGATTTATTTGTTTGCCCACCTAAGAGGATCTGAGAAGATGCAAGGTTAAAAGGATCTCTATGACTGGGCAACTGAATGACCGTGGAGCTGTAAAGCATGAAACTTTTGAATGCCTTTGCATAAAGTGAAGCTGAGAGGGAAGGAGGAGATAAAAGGAAAGGGGAGGGATTAAGAACAAGGTAACCTCTAAGAAAAAGTGAGAGATGTGGGACGGAATCCTTGAATCATAAGGAAAAAGGAGGATTTGAAGAAATAAGTGGGAAGTGAGAAGGATAGAAGGAAAAAGCAGGAAAAGTTGGAGTTAAGACATGAGGTATGTTTGACAAATGAAATGTTAGAGGAATATGTCTGATAAAAATGTATCAAAATAAAGTTCACATCTCTAGAATGCTTTAGACATTAAGGAATAATTTCCCACAAAAGGAAAGTAGGGCATATATATATATATATATATATATATATATATCATTTTTAGGTAGGGACATTGAGTCTTAGAGAAATTGTTGCATAACAACATATCGACAGCAGAACTTTACAGCAGCATGTAATAATTCAATTCTTTGTTGTCTTTTAGTACATAAAATGTCTTCTTTAAGACTCATAACCACCCTTTTAGATAGGTGCTTGTATCATAGGCCTCATTTTATAGATACAGAAATTGAGTCTTTGAAAACTTTGTCTAAATTCATACAGCTTATAAATGGTTATATAAGGATACTATACCAAGGTTTTTAGTCCAATAACCTTTCTGTAATGATTTTTGATGTATTTTTGAAGACTGAGCAGAACATTTTTAGGTCTAGGAAAGTTGAGGCATTGCACCTACTCCCTTTAGGCTAAGGTGATATTCTCTTCTGGAGCACTAGGGTATATGGAATTCAATCTTGGAAAAGACTGAATTCTAAAAAGAAAGATCAAACTCCATCCCCTGACCCCCACAATCTTTGGATTGTAGTGTACTCTACATCACTATCCTAATGAATAATTGCTTAAGGCTTAGGTGTTGGTTAATCTCTAATATCTCTATGAAAAAGAATAAAAATATACTTAGTGTACAATATGAATCATGTATGGAACTGGTATTTCTTTTCTTCATGTAAATTAAATGTGAAACACAAAACATTCATATACACATGTTTAACAAAATCAAACTGAACAATAACCAATGTTGAATACAGATATCCTCTAAAAGAAAGAAGAGTGATAAAATAATTGAACATGAGGAATGTTGATGGGGTATGATTATTTTTCATTTTGGCTATTCAATGTCTCCTCAAATTACATGTCTGTAATTTTTGACCCTGTATCACCAGTTAATTAATTTTGATATGACCAGGACCTCTCAAACTCAAAAGCTCAACTCAAAAACTAGACATGTCCATCTCAATAACAATGTTTGGTTACTTACCCTAGGAAAGAAAGCACAAAGTAGAAAAATATATTTATGTATATGTATATATAAGTATGTATGTATTATATGTAGGTATATGTATATGACATATACACATATACATATACATATATCTTCATATTTACACATGCATATATTTGGCAATCAGTTTTGTTCTTTGATTCTCTCTGGAATTCAAAACCAAAACCTGGACTGAACATGACCTAAAAAATTGAATGTAACAATTATTAGATGTAATTACAATTACAATTAGATGTAAAATGTAAAAAAAAAAAGTAACACACAAAGAATCTGTATTTTTTTACAGAATATATGAATATTTTTACTTTCATATACTTTTTATTTAATATATCTATTTAAGTATTTTTCTAGCAATTGTTTTGAATTTTGTGGTCTTGACTTAAACATATTGGTGAATAAAATTAACTTAGGCACATGTGTATGTTGTATGTGTGTATTTGTATACATACATATACATTAACACATGAATATACATGAATATACACCATACATTCTATGGATGTGTGTATACCCACATACTTTTCTTTTTATGCTTCCCCCCCCAAGGAAACATATGTGTATGTATATATATTATATATATATGTGTGTGTGTGTGTGTGTGTGTGTATGTGTGTGTGTATTTCTTTTTCTAGGAAAAAATACACACACATCTGTTTACATATATGCATACACACATTTATGTATGTATATATGTATAATCTATATACATTATTGTAGCCATTATGTATATGTTTCTCTGGTTCTACTTCACTTTATATCATTTCACATGGTTTCCTATGTCTGTAGTGTTCATATTATTATTTCTCATGGAACAATAATGTTCCATTAATTCATTTATCACAATTCCATTAGCTGTTCTCCCTTCAAGAGGCATATACTTTCTTTTCACATATTTTTCTGTTAGAAAAAGAGTAATGTGATGAATATTTTGGTATATATGGATTCTTTGGGATCAAAGTCTGGTAGTGAGTCTTCTAGACTTAAGTCTATAAACATTTCAATTTTTAAAAATTAAGATGTTTCTTTTTTTGTAGATAAAGTAATTTACTTTATTTTTTTTATTAAAGCTTTTTATTTGTATAACATATGTATGGGTAGTTCCCCAGCATTGATCTTTACAAAGATTTCCATTACAAATTTTACCCCCAGTCCCCTCCCCTCCCCTAGATGGCAGGTAGTCCACTACATGTTAATAATGTTGAAATGCTTGACAAGTTATGCAAGAAAAATCCTATTTACAAGAAAAAAAAGAAAATCAGAGAAAGGAAACACAATGCAAGCAAATATCAATAGAGATCATGAAAATGTTATGTTGTGGTCCATATTTCATATCCCTCTCTCTGGGTGTATATGGTTTTCTTCAGTGAACAATTGGAACAGGTTTGAGACAATTCTTTGTTGCGGAGAGCCATATCCATCAGAACTGATCATCATGTAATACTGTTGTTGCTGTGTATGATGATCTCCTGGTTCTGCTCGTTTCACTCAGCATCAGTTCATGCAAGTCCCTCCAGGCCTGTCTGAAATGTCCTGCTGGTTGTTTCTTACAGAGCAATAATATTCCATAACATTCATATACCATAATTTATTCAGCCACTCTCCAATTGATGGGCATCCCTTCAGTTTCCAGTTTCTAGCCACCACAAAAAGGGCTGCCACAAACATTCTTGCACATGTGGGTCCCTTTCCCTCCTTTAAGATCTCTTTGGGATATAGGCCCAGTAGAAACACTGCTGGGTTAAAGGGTATGCACAGTTTGATAACTTTTTGAGCATAGCTCCAAATTGCTCTCCAGAATGGTTGGATCCGTTCACAGTTCCACCAACAATGTATTAGTGTCCCAGATGTTTCTAAGGGAATAATATAGCATGGGTTCAGTCTAAAGTAGGAATAAGAAATGCTTTCATTAGGTGTGTATAACAAATTTTGTTGGTGGGGGAAGAAAACTGAGCTAATGTTCTTTTGTGATATCCGCAAATACTACTACTATTGGGACAAAAATACATTTTGGAGATGAAAGCTGGGGCAATGGGTAGAAACAAACTTCAGAAACTTTGGAATCAATGTGAAGTAAATAGCTAAGAGAATTATACAAGTTCATATTAAATTACATATTTAGGCACATTTGATGATATGCACTTCCTATTTAACAAAACAAAAGAAAGCTATCATTCTGAGTTGGAGAGGATTTCCGAATCTTCTCTATTCCATTCTGTAATGATAGTTCTTTCTGTAGAATTCTTCATAAGTGGTTTTCTATTTTCTAACACTGAGACCCTGACTTTTTAGTCCAATAAAAAGTTATTTTATCCTTTTTTGAGAATTATGGATTTGGAATGACTATTTGCCAACTAGTTCAAACCTTAAATGAAGAATGATTCTCCATTACAATATTTTGGCTAAATAGATATTTAATTTCTAGTGATGATGGCTTTAACCCATTCCTGAAGTTGTCAATTCTATTTTTGGATTGTAAATATTAGAAAGTTCCTTTATGACTAGCTCTATTATCTAGCATTTCCTTTAGTTAAAATAATTACCTTCCTCCATATCACACAGCATAGAATTCACAGAAAGGTACTTTTGAGGTGAAAGGTATGGGGTTTTTCATGGTTACAGGACTATAGATTTTTAGAAGACATGCAGTCTAACATTCTTGCTTTACAGATGTGGAACTTAAGGTGAGTGATTTAAGTAACGTGCTCAAGATGCCAGAACTTCAAGTTGAGTGGAGATTCCTGCACTACTAATTTAGCACTCTCTTTTGTTTTCCTTCTTAGATTTTTTTTTCTCTTTGTATATCCATTTTTTTCTTGTGCTACAAGATAACTATATGTATTTTGGATTTATCACATATTTTAACATATTTAACATGTATTAGACTACCAGCTATCTAGGGGACAGGGTAGGGGGAAGGAGGGAAAAATGTGGAACAGAAAGTTTTGCAAAGGTCAATGTTGAAAAATTACTCATATATTCTGTAAATAAAAAGCTTTAATAAAAAAAAACAAATTTAGCACTCTTACCAAACATCATACTCCCTTTCTCTTTGTGGTGGTGAGAGCAATGCAGCAATGTATATTTGGGCCAAGTATATATCATTGAAATACATCAGCAAATTCCTAAATCTCATTTGATCAATGTGACAATGAGAAAACCACCTCATCTCAGCTGTTTACTTACAAAGCCAGAATAAAACATATCAATGATCCTCATTTAAACATTGATCCATTGGACATTTAGACATGATACTTTATTAGACATTGTTAATATTTTTTCATTCAGGCACAAAGTACAGAGTTAGAACAGTTTTCATAATGACTCAGGAGGAAAAAAAAAGTGATACAAACAAGAAAAACCACCAACAGGTTTTGATGGCTTGTATAATCTATCTTTGCTGGTCTGCATTGATAGAATTCATTAGAGAAGTGCTTAGCTGAACTTCCCTCTTTGCCTTCTGCAGACATACAGCATTAAATCCCTGGATAAATGTTAAGTGATGGGAAGAATGTAATTATGTAATCTAATAGCCTAGCAATGGAGTTGCTCATTAGGTGATTATGAGAAGAAAAGAATAAGAAAATTAACATCCACTTATGACAATCTAGCTTATACAATTGGATCAATTAGTGAAACAATTATAGGGAAATTTAGAATCTCTGTTATCAGAAAATAACACAATGCAAAGTGATGGAAGGAGCAACATGTGAGAAAAAAGAAATACCATGATGAAGATTTAATGAATCATTTAACCTGTAAGATTTATTATGTGCCAGGCATTGTGCTAGGCTTGGATATATACAAAGAATGAAGCTATCCCTATTCTTAAAGATCTTTTACTCATCTTATAAAATATACATACACATATAGGACAATAGTCCTAAGGATTACTAAAAGTCAAGGGATTGAAGGATATAGTGAAATTATTTTAAGGATGGGGAAATTAAGGCATATTTGTAGATAGGAGGGAAGATGAAAAGTAAAAGTAAATGGAGAGTATCTACACTAAATTGGGATTGGGCAAATATTAGAGAGACAGACTGAAGATAAGTTAGGAGGAAATAAGTCAGAGAAAAAAGAAGAATGAAAATATGAAGAACAATGATGTAAATAGAATGATTAACTTAATAATGAAGGACCACTTCATTATTAGAAATTGAGTGAAAGGAAGAAAGAGTGGGGCATAATGTCAAATAAAATGAGATCAAGAATGAGCTCACAGCAAATAACTTTTTTTTAAAGAAAAGTATAAGGTTAGTTTCTTATTTCAGAGAGAGGGAAGAGGGGATGTCTAGGAAATCAGAGAAGGGAAAATAACATCTGTAACATCTTCCATGCAGAGTGAGGCAGAAAATCAATTAGTGAAGAATGAAAGCATTGCTTTTCTTCAGCAAGTGCCTTTTGAGATTAGAGAACATAATTTTGTAGTTTATTTAATCAGTACAGTTGTCTGACTTCCTTCAGTTCTATTCCTTTGCATACAAACAGGGGCAGAATGGGTAAATGGTGGAAGAATTCAGAGTTGAAATTTGACAAAATCAAAAGCAATAAAACCAGGCACGATGAGTCTGAAAGTAAAGGACAATATGAAGTTGAATTGGTTAGGGTTGAATCTGTTATAGATTGAGATGTTGAAGTTAGGAAAATACTCAGATCAAGTATCTGAGAACATCTTGAGGAATGGAGGTATTGGAGGATAAGATGAGACTTAGAGGGTAATGGAATAGTAAAGACTATTGTCAGATGAAGAAAAATCAGAGTTTTTGATCAAGAAAATGAAACATTTTAGGTGATGATTCAGGATATAACCTTCCTTCCTGCAGGGCTAAGTTGAGACAAAGAACTTGGAAAGTTAATGAGCTTGAGAAAATTTTCTTTTTTTCATAATAATAACTTTTAAAAATATATGCAAAGATAGTTTTCAACATTCATCCTTGTAAAACCTTGCATTCCAATTTTTCTTCCTCCCTTCCCCTCTCCTCATTTACTAGATAATTAATTCCTATTAATCCAAAATAGGTTAAAAATGTGCAATTCTTCTAAACATATTTCCACATTTATCATGCTGCACAAGAAAAATCAGATCAAAGGGAAAAATTAAAAAGAAAAGAAAAACAAGTAAACAACAACAACAAAGGTGAAAATACCATGTTGTGATGATCCACATTCACTCCCCATAGTGCTCTCTCTGGATGCAGATGTTGAGAGAACTTTCACATGTTGAAGTCCCCTAGCATAATATTAGGAATTGGGATAAGGGAAGGAATTCTGAACTCGTTTTTTGAAGAAGGGAGAATGATCCAGGGGGAATCTATACTATAGCAACTTTGAATTTTTCACCTGTAGATAGTGAAAAAAATCAATACAATGAATTTCAAAAGAGATGAAATTACTGAGAGATATGTTTGGTCAGTATGCTATGATGCAGACCTTAGTAGCTTTCATTACCCTCTTCCCTCTTTAAATCTAGATATTATGGTTCTGAGTTAGCTCCTTTCCTCTTCTTTGACATCTTCCACTACTCCAGGATGCATAAGGAAATCAGGGTGGGAAAGACCCAGGCAGCGTAAATCAATTTTGAACTAAGGGGTTATATCCCAAACCTATCCCTTTTGGCAAGGAATCTATAAGCCCATCTTTATTAATTAAGCAGGAATATTGAGAAAACACACAAAAATTTCTTGTACGATGTAACTTGGGGGTCACTGAGTATATTTTTATTAAAGTAATTATTTATTTTATCCTCAGGCTCTAAGTTTTCCTTTTCTGAATGATACATTCTCTCCAAGCTACATAGATTGGAATGGGGCCAGAGCTGTTGCAATCAGGTACAAAAGATAAGAGAAAGGCAAATTTTAGAAGCCAACAAAAACAGTTTAAAATGATAAAATACAATGTAAAGATAAATTTTAATCTCCTTGATGAACAAGGAAACCATGATTCTTCCTTAAGCACAAAATATCTCATTCTCAGTCCCTTGAAATTCAAAGAAAAACTCTGTCACTTTTTTGCACTTTTTTTATACTCATCCTTCAGGGGCAAAGATTCTGTTTGGGTTCCTAGTATAGGCTTCGTATTAGATTACAAAGTAAATTTGTCTTCCAAAAAGCTGAGGGGTGAGTTTGGTTCACTAAAACCAGTGTTCCTCTTTCAGAATTAAGCATTCCAATGATGAGATGAGCTGTTGAAAGGAAGTACGAGCAAGAACATAAAACAGAAAGATCAGCATGAGGGAAACTGCAGCATCTTAAGTCATTTATCACAGAAACATTCAACATATTTGAGAATCAAATTATCTTGTCATTTCCCTTAGTAGAGACTTCATAAATAATGAAGAAGAAACTTGACACACAATCTCTTTTCTATAGGATTTTACCTGTTCTGGAAGCAAATATACATTCTCTCTCTGATAATTCTGATGTAGTCCAGATATCTCTTTGAAATTAGGAATCAGGGGGGCGGAGACAAGATGGCAGAGTGAAAACGTCTCCTCTGATCTCTCAAATCAACAATAAAATAAGCCTCTGAACTGATCTTCAAGTCAATGAATTTAGAAATACTTGGATACTGCTTGCTGATACCTCTGAAAAACTTCACATCAGGTTTGTCTATCTCGGATAGAGGGATAAATAGTGGTGTAGGCCGGAAGTGAGGGTGGGACTCAGCTCAGCTCATTGTGGCAAAAACTCCAAACTCCAAACTCCAAACACCTGGAATTTATCTGAGGCACTCAGGACACTCTGCCCAGATTGGGGGCAGGTGTTCTGGCAGATTTGCCTTGTTTAGCAAGTAGTTTCGAGTAGTTCCGCTTAGTCCTAGCCCCCACAGGCCTAGCACCTTAAATTAATCCGCCAAATTGCCCCAGGGCAAGGAGCTTTAGCCCAGGTTTTTCCAAACCTTAAAGAGATATACACGCTGTTTAAAAAAAAAATGAAGAAGCAAAAGAGAGCTCTCACCATAGACATCTTTTATCGAGACAGAGAAGGGCTGATCCCAGATCCTGAGGTTCCTTTAGACAAAACTTCAGAGGATGTTATTAAGGACCATCGCTGGTCCCCTTTTCAAAAGGCCTTTTTGGAAGATTGCATACAGAATCTCAAAAGAGAGTTGGAGGATAAATGGAAAAATAAACTGAAGTCAGTGCAAGAAGCCCTCCAAAAGACATATGATAAAGACACTAATTTATTGAAAAATAAAATTAGTGAAGTGGAAAAAGAGTGCAATGAACAAATTGGCCAGTTAGAAAAGGAGCTTAAAAAGGTAACTGAAGAAAACAACACTTTAAAAATAAGAATTGAACAAATGTAAGTGAATGACTCAATAAGACTTGAAGAATCAGTCAAACAAAAACAAAAAAAATGAAAAATTAGAAGAAAATATGAAATATCTCCTAGGAAAAACAACTGACTTGGAAAATAGATCTAGGAGAGACAATCTAAGAATTATTGGACTTCCCGAAAGTCATGATGAAAAAAAGAATCTAAACACTATCTTCAAGGAATTCCTGAAAGAAAACTGCCCAGAGATTGTAGAATCAGAAGGCAAAATCACCATTGAAAGAATTCACCGATCACCTCCTGAAAGAGACCCCAAAATTAAAACCCCAAGGAATATCGTGGCTAAATGTCAGGACTATAGCACCAAGGAAAAGATTCTGCTTGCAGCTAGAAAGAAACAATTCAAATACCGAGGATCAATAATTAGAATCACACAGGATCTGTCAGCCTCCACATTGAAGGATCGAAGGGCCTGGAACCAGATATTCCAAAGGGCAAAGGAACTTGGATTACAGCCAAGAATAACCTATCCAGCTAAAATGAGCATTATCCTCCAGGGAAGAAGATGGTCATTCAATGACATAGGTGAATTTCACCTATTTCTAATGAAAAGACCAGATCTGAACAAAAAATTCGACATCCAAACACAGAACTCAAGAGATGTATAAAAAGGTAAAAAGGAAAAGACTCTTGAGAACTTTATTTTTACTATGGGGATATTTAAAGTTTGGGGGTATAATGAACTAGATATTACTTTGATAATATGAAAAAGAGAACTAGAGGGGGAAAGGTTGTGATACTGGGGAAAAAGGAGAAAAAGTGGTAAAATAAGATCAAAAAAAGGAGGTAAAAACAAGGTAAAACCTCTTGAAGAGGCAAAGAAAACCTAGTATAATTGAGAGAAAGAGTGGAGGGAGATGAGCATTGTGTAATTCTTACTCTCATCAGGTTGGGCTCTAAAAGTGTATATCAGACACTTGATTTTCACATAGAAACTTGTCTGGTGCTAGAGGGAAGTGGGAGAGAAAGGAGGAAAAGAAAGGGATAAACTAATAGAAGGGAAAATAGAAGAATCAGGAGAAAGGAGTAAAAACAGGGGGAGGGGATCTAAAGGGTGGAGTATTGTTTGGGGGAGGGGGTCATCAAAAGCAAAGTACTGAGGAGGGGGGAAGGGAGAAAGGGGAAAGGAAAGGGGA
>JAJPUD010022561.1:3039-21213 GCA_023553655.1 Myrmecobius fasciatus | reverse complement strand
ACTTTTATCTTGGGCCCTCTTCTGTCTCCTTCCTTTTACTATGTCTTGTTTTGTGTTGTCTACTTCATTAGAAAGCAAGCTCTTTAAAGACTAGTACTTCACTTTTTTTTGTACTTGTATTCACAATTCTAAGCACAGTGCTTGGCATATAGTAATAGTTTAAGAAAATCCTGTTAGTCTCAATTTCCTCATCTACATAATGCAGGACTGAACTAATTATCTCTACAATTCTTTTAATTCTAATATTCTATATTTGCTGAACTACATATTACTCTTGTGATTTTTTTTAAAGATTTTTATTTTTTTTAAATTAAAGAAATTGGATTAAATAATCCCTAAGGTTTCTTCTAGCTCCATATTCATGATTTCTTTGGACAATAGAAGTGTTTAAGTAACTTGTCATCTGGGAGTTGAAACAAGTACTAAGGCATTTTAAACTACTGTGTTTTTTATGGTGAAACAAAATGTAGTCTACATTTGACCAGTTATGTTCAAATGCCACCTATGGTTTCAATAGCAGAAATTATATGTGAGATTCATTAAGAAGGTACAAAGGCTTATCTGCTGATTTATTCTTTTGGGTTTTTTTTTAATTATATAGGCTAGGACACATGGCTTTAGGCTTTGTTAATGAAGAGGTCAAAGCTGTTGGACTGTTTGAGCTCTGGAGTTCTAGGCTCCAGTAGAATTAGTCAGCAAGATGTGTTCACTAAGTCTACCACCAATACAATGACTCTCTGAGGACATGGCAATGTGGTAAAGGGTAGGGGATTTCACTGGGTAGCTTAGACAGAGGGGATTTAGTGTAAGACAAAAACAGAACAAATCCATGATGCTTAGCAAGAGGATCCCTCCCTGAGGTGCTGTTATACATTCCAGTTGGTAAGAGATAGGGATATCCAGTTTCAAACAAAAATCAAAATCTTGCCAAGGCTTTTGTAATCTAATATCATTAAAAATTATTTTGTTAAATACTAAAAAAGAATCAGTAGATACTAAGTTCCTACCATGCTTAAAAAAATACTGTTCATTTCGGAACTTCAGGACTATGAATTATGCTAGAACAGTAATGGGGAAAGGGAGGAGGTAAAGAGTCAGATCTATGATTTTACTACTTTGATGAATTCCCAGGATAGAATCTCCCACCAATATAGATTGGCAACTTAGCCATGATTTAAATTCTTACTAAGTTGTCCTGGTGCATTGAGAGGTCAAATGATTTTCCCTTGATCACACAAGTCAGAAATGGGACTTGAACCCAGGTATTTCTGATCCCAAAGCTGACCCTTTTTCTACTGGTTATACTATACCTAAATGGAACAATTACATTCCTCCATGGAAGCAAGTATTGCTATACTGACTTACAAAAGGTTTATATTCACTTTGCTTAACCTACAAGATAATAAATTTTCCACATAAACATGATGGCATTCTTCCAAGCATCTCAAGCTGTCTTCACTATTTTTTCCCTTTTCTTTAGGCAACATACAGAAAGTGCAGTTCCAAACAACTGGACATAACATTTTGACACTTCTATTGTCCCTATTCATATGCCTGGTTATTGCCTGTCTAAATATATGTGCATGTTTTATGAGTTGCTGGGCACCATTTGGTACACTTTGAAATATTTCAAAAAGCCCTTGTCCTGAGTTAACAAATATAAAAGAGGTAATCATTCTGACAATCTTTTATCATCATAAAATTTCATTATGAACTTTGTTTCACTGTATAATAGCATTTTTTATATAGTAGGTGGTTTCTATGTCAGGTGCAAGGGCAAGTATCTTGAGGGTGTAAGCCTATAATTAAAGTGTAAAAGCTTAATAAAGAAAAAAAGAAACAGCAAGTCATTGGGGGAAAAAAGTGATTTGGTGACATATAATTTAGTAGGTTTGACTTCTACCAGAATGGCTGAGTGACTGAATTTCTCAGGGGGTGGCTAGCTCTTTTCATCTAAATTGCTAGTTCAGATTCAGCCCACACCTGACATGACTAAATGTTGTTACACTCAATTGGTTGTCGGTGAGTGAAATGAGTTGGTGTTTTAACTTAGTAAGTGATTTGTCCTATTCTTCTCTGGAAACTTTCCCCCACACCATATAATCCAAGAATATGCACAGAAATCCATCTCTGTACACTGAGAAGCAGAGATAGTCTAAGACTGCAGTTCTAACTACAGTTGAATTGTACCAGCTCAAGCTGAAATTAGATATGAAATAATATTATTTTATAGACATGTAACACTTTAAAATTTTCAAACAGTTTTCATATACATGATCTTATAGAATGATCACAATAATACTTGGGAAGGTGTTTAAGTATCATTATTCCTATATCAAATTATTTTGTTAAGGACTATTTTTATTATGAAATTTGCTTCATAATAAAATTAAGTTTAATTAAGTTAACTTGTAATATGCTTACAAAATAAAAATATTCAATATTCAATATAATTTTACTACTTTGATGAATTCCCAGGATAGAATCTCCCACTAATGCAGATTGGCAACTTAGCCATGATGTAAATTCTTATTAAGTTGTCTTGGTGCACTGAGAGGTCAAGTGATTTTCCCTTGATCACACAAGTCAGAAATGGGACTTGAACCCAGGTATTCCTGATCTCAAAGCTGACCCTTTTTCTACTGGTTATACTACAACTAAATGGTGTGTATATATATATGTATACACATATACATATATATGTATATATAATACAATTTTAACCAAAATATAATTAGTGTATTTGATGAGCTATTGAGTTATTAATTCTTTCTGTTCTCTATTGGTCCAATTTTATACATATATTTAGCGTACTGTATATAGATTTTTATATATATATTGATATATTTCTATTTTACTGACCTTATGTTTTATATGCATTATCTTATTTCAAATATTCTTTGGAGTTGTTACTTTGTGTGACAGTATAGTATTCTAAATATAGTGCAGGATTTCTAATCAAGAAAAACCTAGATTTGAAAACCAACTAGAACATTTAATAACTGTTTGACCATGGACAATCTTTTAATTAATTTATTTTTAATACACATTCCTTTATGTTTCATATTGGGAAAGAAAAATCAGAACAAAAGGGAAAAACCATAGGAGAGAAAAAACAGGAAAACAATAAACATAACATGTTGATTTACATTAAATCTCCATAGTTTTATTATTATTATTATTATTTCTGGATGCAGATAGCATTTTATGTTCAAAGTCTATTGGGATTGCCTTGGATCACTGAACCAAGATTTTCATAGTTGATCACTGCACAACCTTCTGGTTATTGTGTACAATGTATTCCTGGTCCTGCTTGTTTTGCTCAGCACCAATTAATGTAAATCTTTTTAGGCCTTTCTAAAATCAGCTTATTCATCATTTTTATAGAACAATAATATTCCATTATCTTCATATACCACAATTTATTCAGCTACTTCCCAATTAATGGGCATCTCATTTTCCAATCTTTGCTACTACAAAAAAAGAGCTACTACAAACGTTTTTGATACACATGAGTCTTTTTCCCTCCTTTATGATTTCCTTGGGATACAGACCCAACAGTGGCACATCTGAATCAAAAGGTATACAAAATTTTATAGCACTTTGGGCCTAAAGTTCCAGACTGTTCTCCAGAATAACCAACTCCACCAACAATGCATTACTGTCCCAGTTTTCCTACATTTGGCAAAGAAATTTTCTAACACTTATTAGCTCTACTTCCCGAAGATGTCACTTTTATGTGTCTCATGCAATTCTCTCTTGGATACATATATAAATCAGATTTTTAATATACCTTAAAAACAGCTGAGCATGTGGATAGCTAAATAATATTGTTAGGATTTATAAATTGTTAATTAAATTATGAAATTATTGAGTGAACAATTTTAACCCAAATGAAAGAAAAATTCTCCTAAGAAGAGATATAAAATTCATTTGCCCACTAATCTCTCTATCAATGAATTCACTCATTGCTATTTTATTTGTTCATAGAGCAGTCAAGAAGCATATGGTCTCAGTCCCAGTGCCTCTACACAGAGAGAAAAGAAGAATGAGTTGGTTTCTTCCTTTGAGGAGACACTCCCTGCAAATGTGGAAAGGGCAAGCTGACAGGGAAATATTGAGTGCAAAGAAAAACCCCATCCTATCACAACTCCATATATAAGCTTTTAATTTGCAGACTATGTATCCTTCAATAGGGGAACTTGTTCCCTAGTGCTATGAGTTCAATCACAGTAACCTGGGTCTTGTTACTTCAGGGTGCAGAAAGTGAAACAAACAGCAAAATAGGCAGGAAGGATATATCTAACCAGATACAAACTGAAGTATAAAATGATACGAAGTGAAGAATAAAATTGCTTTACCTGACTACACCTTCTGGATGAAATTCCAAAAAAATTTGACCTGCCTTGGCACTATCAAATTTTGGCACATTCAAGTCACTTAATCCAATTCCAAAGACTCTGGACTACATTGATTAAAGTTAGTCTCCTGCTTATCTACTTTGGGTCAGATTATCTGACAAATCTGAGTCACTACAATGAGCAACCAGCAGACCTAGTAATTGCTCTATACTGGGACCTCACAACAGGGAAAAGTTCATTCTTTGCCCCTTTGCATTCATTGCTATCCATGATACCATTTCCTGGAAGACCATCACAAAAGAACAAAGAAGAACTGGGTAGCCTTCTCTGTAAAAACTGGCCTGCCAGTCAATTTGAACAATCTGATTGATCTCTTCTTGGGAAAACTCCCTTCTGAAACCTCACAACCTGTTACAATCTAAAAACACAAGTGTGACATAGGTGCTCAAGGGATCCAGGACCCATGGAGGATTTCTAGCTTCTCCTGGAGGTGGCCTTCCAAGTGTAGAAACAAAACCCCAGATTCAATTTCAAAGTCTGTGATGTTTCATTTAAAGAGTGAGAAAGCTTGAAGGATGCAGCCTTCCATTCTCATAAGTGAGCACTCTTCTCTGAGAGAGAGAGAGAGACCACTGCTACAGAAGCAAGAACAAGCTTTTCTTAGTTAGTTCCCTCCCACTTAACTTTTAATTTGCTAGAGAAACAGTTCCTGGTACACCATCTTCCCCACTCCATTCTGTCTAGATTTGTGTTATTGCTTCAACCTGGGCAAAGGAGATACTATACAAAAACTTCATTAAGCAAGCACAATAAAGAAAAGCCTTTTGCAGGTCATTGACCTTGGTCAGTTTCAACTATTTTCTAGCCTAGACATCTTTATCAGAATTCTGTAGCCAAGATATTTTCTACCTCTGAAAGCTCATTAGTCAGAGAAACTTATTATCTTACATTACCTTGAAGCTTGCAACATTTTGCAGAAACTTAGCTTTTCAGTATTTCTTATTGTCTGCTCAAGGTTTCCGAGGAATTGAATTTTAACAGTCTTTGTAACTTAACCCTAGTTTGTCTCTCACGCAAGTCATCTGGGACTTTACCAACTGGAATCAATTTTATTCCACACTTTGGAAAACTGGAGGTACCCCCAGGGTTCTTTTTCCCTTCTCTTCCACATCTTCAGAAAGAAGTAGCTCATGAGAATTTTGTGCCCAAGTATCAACAATCTAGCTGTAACATGGTTCTGTAATATCCATGCAGATAGTATGCTGCCAAGCTACACTGCTGTGCATCACTCCAAAGTCTATTTGCTGCAAATAATAACCCCTGGAGAGCATGTGGAAAATGTTTCAGGACTATCAGGCTCTTGCATGATAAATTCTATTGCATATCTATCTAAAGGACAGTCTGAGACTGCTGATTGCTTGATCCTTTTGCCACCCATGGGGCCTTCCCTGATTTATAACAATGCCTCTTGCCTTGCCATCTGATGCACCAATGCTAAAGATCCATATTATTCTGCAAATATACTAGTACAGACCATTTACACTTTATGTAAGTTCCAGCTACACAAAATTTGACTCAGGTGGGCATGGACTCAAGCTCTAGTTAGGGTTCAGATACTGAAGATATGCTATAGCCCTAAAGGAAGTGAGCCACATGGAGCCTGGTGATGGGAAGGAGATGGCTGCACAATGGTCCAATTACCATAAAGCAAAAATTGGCTGTACTAAGCAAGGGCACTGGTGCAAGTCAACCAGTTAAGAATAGTGCATAGATACATAACAATTGATGTGCTCAGTTCAAAGATTCTGTAAGGCATTGTACTAAATCCCCAGCTATAGCAGAATGGCACTCACAATGGCAGCCACCAATTTCTAAACACAGCCTGGCCCTGTCTCAGCAATCTCCATATTTCAGTGATTAAGAAGCTCTTTAGAGCAGCACCACTAATTGCTGGGTTTGTTCCTACCACTAAAAACAGTGTAAAAATTGGTCCTCGTTATCCCCTGAATCAATTCCATACACACTTGGTACCCCAAAGGGAAACATCCTTCCCCATCACCTAGACTTGTTTACATAGCCATACCACCTCCTCTCAAGATCCTGGTTGTTATTCATAAATCTGGAGGTAATCTTTTTACTCATGAATTTTTACCAAATTTGGAAGGCAATCAATGACTGAGTGACCCTACTCTGAGTGGCTACCAGGACCAAAGGGTAGAATATAATATAAAATTATAGGAAACTTAGTAACAGATAAATTAACTTCTTGGGCTACATGTCCCACAATCACCTGTATGTATTCTATGAAGATGTTGTTCCTAAAGTGAGATAACTCATTTAATTATCTGTCATCAACACATATGTACCCACAGTTGGAGTAGTGTACAGTTATTTCCAACTTTCTAAGAAATCACCCCTTCCGCCACTTGGGTTTTTAGGGGAATATAAGAACATCTGAAGGTGAAGCATGCTTGCTGTAATGACTCTGTTTCACACATGATTGCACCCTTTTCCTATGCATTTGACAATAACTTTGTTTATCTTTGTTATTTACCTTCTTAAGGCTGCTAGATATGCTTCTATCTAGCCCCAAGTCCTCTATTTCTTTCTTTAGTTCACCTTGCTAATTAGCTGAAAAATAAATATATTCTAGAATCTAAATATATGAAAATTCTTCCTCTATCATGCTCTGGATTTATCAACAGATTTCATGACCAGTATGTAACTCCCACTGTGAACTCTTTTCCACTCTCTTGGTTTTAGCAGTTAATATTATTAATGGGCAGCATTTAACCTCATGTATACTGTTTTACCATAAACATTGTTATCAAAAACCAGATATACTACGTGGATATGCTCTTCTTATTTGTTGTCCACAATAAATTACTACTGGTATAGGAGTCTCCTATAAATAAATCCCTAATATATTTTGGACTGGATTATTTTGATGATATAATGATTGTTAGTTGGCTACCAACTATGAAAAGGGTCAAAGACCTGCCCAACAAGTGAAATTCCTGGGAACCAGTTAGCAGGAACCAATAGACGTTCGCAACAGGGGTGAGGACAATTTTTTTTTTAGTGGGCCTAAAAATTAGGAGTTCGAAGAGTTAATGGTGCTTTTTGGATACTGGAGATAGCACACTCTCCATCAGGATGTCCTACTGAAGTCCTTATATAAAAATCAGCTGAAAATAATCAGTCATTGAATGTGGGCCAGTATAACAACAAGCAATAAATAATACATAACTGGTCATTAAACATGCCCAAACACTAGAAGGCTATCCCTCACGAGTCTATGAAGAACTCTGAGAATGAGTCACAGGGAAATGTAACTTTGGAAAAGGGCTTCCACAGGGGTCAGACAACCCTTGTCTTATAGGCATGATCTTTTTCAAGAGTTGTGTCTCACTGTACTCCATTTGAGAAAGTCATTGCTATGCAATTAGTCATTAATAAAGACTAAATAACTGACAAACACCTGCCTCCCAACTGCCTGATTTTCATCTTAAAATGAGTATTAAGTGACTCAAATACTTATAAAAAAGGGAATCATGTAAAATTACAAGGAATTATGCATATAACTCTGTACTGAGAGGCCCTAGAGGCATGTCAACAGTACATGAGAAGGTTATATCAGTATCAAGCCAGGATACTGTTCTCCTTTTCAACTACAAGATCCAACACATATACATTTCTTCCAGAAAATACAGATGCCTGATAAATAGATAATACCACCTACTTTAAAGAACTGAAAGATTGAGGCTTTTGGGACAGATTAAAGGCCCAGATAATTTCTCTGATTTCCTCATTCTCCAAAACTTCTCCAAAATATAAATTATAAGCCAAAAATAAACTAATTATCACTATGATTTAAAGCACTCAGGGCCCTTTACAAAAGAAAGTAAAAAACAAAACACATTAAAAAAAATCATGAATTGTCATCTAAACTTAGTTCACCCAGTCCTTCTCCCCAAATATCCAGTTATACCAGTCATAAGGCTATACTAAGTGAATTACATGGCTCTTAGCTGCAGAAATATACTCTGACCATGACAGACAGTTACTATCTGACCTTGAGGCTGCAGAAAGTTGCTAGGGATGGATAGCACTACAGCAGTAGCATTCTGTGATGCAAAAGATCTCTTCAGGAGGGATAGGAACAGAGAGAAAGGAGCAGAACACCTGTCAGGGATAGAAATAGAGCTCAATAACATATCCTATGATTTTTCCCTTTAGAGCCTCAGAGATTCAAACTACAAAAAATCAGCTCTGTCATTCCATGTCCATGGCAACTCTCTGAACTGCTGATTTTAGACCTGAAGTGAGGAACAGAAAGAGCAAGAAAGAACACCAAGAGAGGACTCAGTGTTTGATAGTGGTAGTTAGTGCTAAAGTGTCACTCACTTGAAGTAAATTACTCATTAGGCAATTCTTTCCTCTCCAAAGTCACTTGTAAAAGAAAGCTAAGTTGGGGTACCATAAACTGATACACCCAGCAGAGGAGGAAGCTGAGGTAGAGGAAACCCCGGAAACTACCATCAGAGAGAAGATTAAAGAGTGAGCAAAAGGTGAAAGGGGGGAGAAATAAGAGAGAAAAAAGACTAAAATTACTGAAGCTCTTAGGAAGAATACATTGAATATACACAGATAAATCAATAGGGAAAGCATTAATTACTAAAGGAAATATGGCCTTCTGATGTAATAAACCTATCAATAAATACTATAAAACAAAGGAAAATGATCTCTCACTAAATGAGACAAAGGACCCTGTGGAATTTGAGACGAACATGGAACCACATGTTTTCAAGTTTTCAAGTTGTTTCTAAGTTGTTTAAAATAGCAATGAGAATTATAAGAGCAAAATTTATGGTCTAACATAATAGGAAAAATAGAAAAAAAAGAAAAAAAGGGGAATCTGCAATGGAAAGTGTCACCAATAAATCAAAAGAGGGAATAGATTAGAAATGCATACACAAAAAAATTGAGGACATTCTTAGAAGAAGATAAGCAAAAATAATATGAAAAGAAAATATTCTTTTTCTATATAACATACAGATTTTTTATATAAAACATACAGATTTTTAAGAAAAGAAGCAGAAATGGCAGAGCCAAGATGGTGAAATAAAGCAAGGAATTTACAATGCTTTCTTCCAAATCTCTTCAAATTTCTTTAAATAATGACTCTAAAAGTTTTTTAGAGATCAGAATACACATTTTTCCAGGTGAAGAGATCTTAGAAATTCAGCTGGAAGAGTTGTAGCACCATAGTCACCATACAATCCTGGTACAGGTCAGGCCAGTGCAGCCCCTGGTCTTAGCACCTGCTCCAGTCACCAAGGCAGGAACAGGCTTAGAGTTCTCTAAATGGACAGTACTATTGGTTACTTTTCCGCCCAGAGACACCAAAAATGACTCGGAATGTCATCAGGAAAGCTTTATCAGTAGAGTGAGAGGGCCAGGGGAAACCCATAAATCAGTTGTGGGCAAGAGTAGCTGTGATGGCAGCTTCCAGAGGTCTTAGCTCACTGGTCTCTTTACTAGCACTGAGGGAGGACCCTTGCTTTAACATGTTAGATCTCATAGCTACAGAGGTTCAGGGACACTCCTAACAGCTCCAGGAGAAAAGAGAGTTTTTGGTCAGATCCTTAGAAGGATCTGGGAAAGGAGCTGCACAAAATCCTCTACCCTAGGAACAATCCTACTTTAACAGTTAAAAGCCAAGTAATAGGCTAGGGAAAAGATTCTGATTATAGTTACTATGGTGACAAGGAAGATCAAAACAGACATTCAGAAAAAGATAAGATCAAAGCTCTTACATCTAAAGCCTCAGAGAAAAATAAAAATTGGACTCAGGCCATGGAGGAGTTCCAAAAGGATTTTGAAAAACAAGAAAGAAAGATAGGGGAAAAATTAGAAAGAGAATTGAGAGATGTGCAAAAGGAAATACAAAAAGCTAATGAGGAGAAGAATATCTTTAAAAGCAAAACTGGCCAAATGGGAAAAGAGGTACAAAAGCTCACTGAGGAAAACAATTCCTTAAAAATTAGAATTGACTAAATGGAAGCTAATCACTTTATAATAAATCAAGATACTGTAAAAACATAATTAAAAAGAAAAGGAAAAAAATAGAAAAAATGAGAAATATCTGAAATGAACATTGACCAACCTTGCAGATTCTCAAGGCTTTCACCCAACCAAACCTGAACTTAATACAAAATTTAACATGTAAGAGCCAACGTCAAAGACTCAACAAGGACAAATTGCTTGTTTTTAATATAGAAATGCAAACCATATATTTAAGATTGACAACAGTATTTGAGTAGTTCGAAGGAAAGGCTGGGGCAGAGCTGATGATGATCTGACCCTAAAAAGCAAAGTGACTAGGAAAAAGTAAAAAGGATAATTATGTTAGAAGAATGAGCTGAAGAGAAAGTATCAACAGAGAGGCATTGGAAGAGGGAAAAAGGCTGGGTAGTTCTGAAAACCTATTCACATTGGGAATAGGTTAAATAGAGAAGAATACATAAACCAGGAAGGGTATAGCACCCTGTAAAATCTATAAATAAGAGGGGAAGGAATAGGCTAACCATTGGCGATATAATGAGATATATAGAAGGATGTGTATATTTATGGCAGTGGTATAAGGTATAAAGATTAAAGAGAAACAGGGAGAGAAAAGGTGGCACAGGATAATATAGGGTACAGAAAGGTGTTTAGAATAATGGGAGAGAGGGGCAGCTAGGTGTGCCGTGGATAGAGCACCAGCCCTGAAGTAAGAAGGACCTGAGTTCAAATCTAGCCTCAGACATTTAACACTTCCTACTGTGGACCTTGGACAAGTCACTTAATCCCAATTGCTTCAGGAAAAAAAATAGGAGAGGGATAAGGTAGGTAGATTAATGGGAATGGGATAGAGAGGGAGGAAAAGGATGGGGGAGAAGATAAGGGAAGAAGTGAGGTTAAATAATAGCAAAGAACATTAAAAAGTAGAATTAAAGTTGAAAACTTTAATGGGATAGGAAATACAAGATACATGCAAATACTACAGTAAGGATCAGGAATAGAATTAGAAAAAAAAAAGTAGACCTAGTAATCATTAATCTTAGCCTAAGTCAAACTTAGAGATTCAATCAAGAGAGATATCTACATTACATGTCAGTCATATTAATATTATTTTAGATGCATATTTACATATGGGTAAATGTATATGTGTGTGTCTATATATATATATGTTTGTATCTTAATATATATGTGTATTTATGCATGTAGGTGTGTGTATATGGATATATGTATGTATGTGAATGTGTGGGTCAGTGTGAATATATACATGCATACACTCATGTGTATATATGTATAAGTACATGTGTCTATATATGCGTGTGTAAATATATCTGTAATTAACTATAGCCTAATAAAGGGAGGTGGGGTTGATGAAAGGGGAAAGAAAGAACTAAGTAAAAAGTATACAGAAGAGAGCAAAAGAATAACTTACAAGTGAGCAAAGAGATGGATAGTCATGAATATAATCTATTATATATATATGTATATATATATATATATATATCTTCTTGAAATGGAAATTATTACATATTTTGAATCCTCCCTAATGATGATGTTTTGCTTTGTTTTGTATTTTTCTTTTCTGTCCTTTATTATTTTTCTTATTTTATATTTAGCTTTAAATAAATACTTAAAAATATAAAATTGATGTATCATATAGTCAGTCTTACAGGAGTGATAATAAAACTGTACATCTAAATTAAGCACCAGAGAATTAGGGCATCTTAGCTCCACCCAAACCAGAGGTATCTCCTAAAATTACATTTGGATAATTTAAGGGAAGCTACACAGAATGGAATAACTAGGTGACATAATGGATAGAGTGCCTGAATTGAATATTCCTGAATTCAAGTCTGTCCTCAGGAACTTGCTACCTGTTTGATTGTGAGCAAGTCACATATTCCTGTTTGCCTCAGTTCTTCATCTGTAAAATGTGCACTTTAAAGAAAATTGCAAACCATTTCATTATTGTTGCCATCAAAAACAAAAAACAAATGAGGGCACAAACAATTCAGCAACAAGAGCAATACCACAGAGGTTGGTCCATCAGTACTCAGTGTTACTGTACAATCATCCAGCAACATATAGTGTAGATATTCCCAAAATAGAAATTAGACAAACAATCCCACATATTTAATATCATAAAACACTGGGGCATCAGAAGACTAAAAAAAATCTTTTCTTATGATAGACCTAATAGAAGATGGATAATCTTGCTTTCTCAGATTTCTTTACAATAGCTCTATGATATATGTGAGGAAGGCAGATGGAGCCAGGCGACTTAATATGAACTACGAGGAACTAAATAAAGTTATCATGCTTATCTCTACAGTTTTTCCTGATTTCATCAATGTTTGTAGATCAGGTATCCCAAGCCCAGCATGAGCAGCATGGGTCCATAATTCTTGGCAATGATTTTTTCTTCTGTTTTCCTACTCTTGTGGCTTAGACTGGTCAGAAAATTTGCTCTCTTCTGGGAAGGATTCCAATAAACCTTCATTATAATTCCACAGGCTTAACTGAACTCTCCTTCATATTGCCGAATTATACTGGGTAATGACATGAAAGAAGCCTTTCTTCTTGAGAGGATTGATTGATATCACTATATTAATAAGGTGATGCTGAATGGTACAGATGAAGTCACAGTAACAGAGGCTCTAGATCAAATAGTAGTCAATATGAGGAAATAATTCTAAAAAAAACCCCTCCAAACTAAAAAAATTCAGGGTGTAGCCTGTTCACTCAGATTTTGTAATACAGTGGGGTAAGGGTTAGGATGAACCCAGAGGATTTTAGGTACAATCCAAAATAAAGTAATGACTCTTCTTTCCACAGGGAGATTTATTGGACACTCATGCTTTGGGGAAAAAAAAATATTTCTCACATTTCTGATAGTCCTCATTTCCTTGAGTCATTGAGAAGACTTTATATTTCAAGTGGAGCCCAGAACAGGATATAGACCTTGACAATATGGAACAGACTGTCTAGCAATCTTTCCTGTTGAGCCTTTAAGATTGTACAAAGTCCATGGAGTTCTCAGTCCATAGTTATCATGCTTACTGACTGGTTGATTTGTTATTATGGCTTTCAGGAAAGGAGAAGTTTGAGCATGTTGGCCATGGAATACTGAATGGGTGATAGTATAAAAAAAAAAAAACCTTCTATATCAACTTAGATCCCAGAACACATTGCATGCTTATGACCTCTTAACAACTTTACCACAGGTAATCTTAATGCCTGATGAAGTATTGCTGACACTGTCAGAAATGTCTATGCAGAGGTTCTGATGTTTCTGAGGATATTTTTAATTATTATGACCACTTTACATAAGGAAAAGAAATTAGAAATTTCACTGAAGATGTTATCATTTATATTTTGGTTTTGATGTCTTTGTTCGTTGTCACTAACTTGCATTAGGAACTTTATAATTGTTTATGATAGTAACTAGTAAAACTCTTGAGGCTTTATTTTTCTGGGATGGCCCACAGAGAGAATCAAGTTAGCCACAGAATTTCTTAATGTTTGTTTTCCTCCCTTTGTTTCTGGTCCCCTTTTCTCTTATTATTACCAGAAAGCCCATCCAGTAAAAAGGCTTTAGACTGGAGCCTTCCTAAATGAGAACAAAAGAATGAAAATTTCTGGCTTTTGTTCTCCATATTTTTATTTTTGTCTGTTTTTCCTTGATTCCTTGTAAATTCTCCCTTAATATTTACCCACTACAAAGGGATTGTTCAATAAAAGTTCTATAATAGCATTTAAATGATGGAAAATTCTGTAGAATCTTAGGACATTGTTACCAAGAAGTGGTTTGTGATAGGATCAACATGTCCTATGACATAATTTCTTTATATCCACTGAGTACATGGCGATTTTTAAGTAAAGAGAAAGCTTTCCCCCAAGACCTGACCAAACTCAGCTTCCTTGACACTTTTTCTTAGTTATCTAGAGATACACAAAGTTTCATCTATCTGGAGTCTGTATTTGTCTGATTTGGTGAACAGCAGTCACAATAGCCTAATGACCTACTGTCCAGGAATGCTTTCAGAAGAAAAGGGAGCAAATTAAGTAGAGAGAAGTTGTGATGGGATAAAGTAAACATCCTTGTTAAATATTTAAAGAAATATGATTGTCTCATTTTATCCCAAAATTGAACCTGAACTAAAAAGATAATGTCATTAGAGCTAGGCCTCCAAAAGTATATCTAAAATATACTTTTAATTGTAAATTGGCACTGGGATAACACTGTTTTATCATTTAAGGCTGAAAGATTGGAAGACAATGCATGTGTTTTTTAATCTTTATGACTATGGCACCTTGCACAATGATAAATACAGAGAAGGAATTATGAAGCCACAGGAAGGAACTCCCTGGAGCTCACCAAATTGTCCTCCAAATAACCTTGAAAAACAGATTGGATATAGAAGCAGGTCAGCAGCTGAACTGCAGAGGTAAAGGAGTCTGTCTTGCTGGAATGGGAGAGAAGCCAGGAAAAAGAGCAGCAAAGGCAGATCCCACTACATGGGGTTGCAGCAAGGCTATGAGCCCTGGGGCATTCTATCAGCAAAGATAGCAAACTTAACTTCCCTGTTGAAGTAGCACAGCAAGACTCTATCCCCAGTGTAGACCACCAGTAAAGCCCCAACCCACTGCTGATAAATAGCAAGATCACACACTCCTAGGATTGGATGACAGTGAGACCTTAACCCCAAGTTAGGCGAACAGGGCAGCCCTGGACCCAGTACAAGCCAGAATGAAGGTCCCTCTTTAATGCAGACTAACAGCTAGGCCCTGAGACCTGACACAAGAACCTTGGAATAGTTCAAGAACAGAACCTAACTCTTATATAAAAGGACAAAGTCACAAAATTGACAAAAAAAATCAGAAGAACAACAACAAAAAAAAACAACAAACAAAAAACTTGACTATGGAAAGTTATCATGGTGACAGGAAAAATCAATTAACAAACTTAGAAAAGAACAACAGTGTCAAAAAGGCTAAATGCAAAGCCTTAAAGAAAAATAGAAATTGGTCTTGGACCTCTTCCCTTCCCTAAACAAAAACCTCCTGAAAGAACTTTAAAAAGATTTCAAGAAACAAATAAGTAAAAGAAAAATTGGGAAAAGAAATGAAAGTAATGGTAAATGAAATACAAAAAAAATTGGAAATGATATACAAAAATTTACTGAATGTAGCTCTTTTAAAAATAGAAATGGCCAAATAGAAAAGGAGGTACAGAAGTTCACTGAAGAAAATAGTTCTATACATTATGATCAGGTGGGACTTATACAAATAATGCAGGGCTGATTAAGTATTAGGAAAACTATCAGCATAATTGACCATATTAGCAGCAAAACTAATAAAAAGCATGTGATTATCTCAGTAGAAACTACAAAAGCATTAGACAAAAATGTAATATCCATTCCTATAAAAACACTAAATAACATTCCTTAAAATAAGAAATACTGTTTATCTAAAACCATCAGCAAGCATTATCTATAATGGAGATAACCTAAAAATCTCTTCAATGTAATCAGGGGTAAAGGGAGAATGCCCATTATCACCACCATCATTCAATAGTGTACTAAACATTATAGTAAAAAAAAAAAAGCCAAAGAAATTCAAGGAATAAGAATAAACAATGTGGAAACAAAGCTATTGCTCTTTGCAGCTGATAATGATGGTATAGTTAGATAATCCCAGGACATCAACTAAAAATCTAATTGAAACAACAACTTTGACAAAGTTTCAACATACAAAATAAAATTGAAATAAATCATCGGCATTTCTATATATTACCAACATAGTTAAGGACAAGAAATGAAAAAAAGAATTTCATTTAAAATACCTGCAGACAGGACAAAATTCTTGGGAATCTGTCTGCCAAGATAAGGTTGATTTGATTAAAAACTTTTGGTAAAATTGGATAACAGTATAGCAAAAGTTAGGTATATAAAAACATCTACTACCATATAACAAGATAAGGTCAAAACGAGTATGTATTTATTTTTATATATAAAGCAATACTATGGACAAATTATGAAAGCATGGAATAGTTTTCCTGTCAGTCATGTGTGATAGAAGCATTTAGGACCTAACAACAGATTAAGAATGTTATAAAATATAAAATGAATAATTTGATAATATAAAACTTGAAAATTATTTACACCAAAAATTATAATACAGCTAAAATCAGAAGGAAAAGGGAAAACTGGGGGAATTTTTACAATGATATTGCTGAGAAAAGCCTCATTTTACAAATGTTTAGAGAATTGAGCCAAATTTATAAAAATACAATTCATTAGCTATTGATAAAAGATAAAATGATGAGAGCAGGCAGTTTTTAGACAAAGAAATCAAAGCTATTTACAATCATATAAAAATATTCTATGTCACTTTTGATCAGAGAAATTTAAATGAATACACCTCTGATGTATCATTTCACCCCATCAGGTTGGCTGATATGATAAAAAAGGAAAATCATAAATGCTGTTGGGCACATAGGAAAACTAGGATATTAATGCATTGTTGATACAGTTGTGATGTGATACAAACATTCTGCAAAGTAATTGTGACCAAAGTGTTAAAATAGCACATAGATCTAAAAATAGCACTTCTAGGTTTGTTTTTTTTTTTGTTTTTTGTTTTTGTTTTTGTAAAGTGGGAAAAGAACCTTTTTACACAAAAATATTTGTAGTATTGTTTTGTTGTAGTTAATATCTATAAAGTAAGAAAATGTCTATCAATTAAAGAATGGCTGAACAAGTTATAGTATATGGTTGTAATGGAGTAATACTGTTATAAAAATGACAAATAGATTTATTTCAGAGAAACTGGAAATACTTAAATGGATTGATGCAAAGTGAAGTAAGCAGATCTGGGTGAGCATTGTATGCAGTAACAAAATATTTTACAATGAAGAATTATGAATTATTTAGCTACTCTTTGCAATGAAATGATCCAAGATAATCCCAAAGGACTCATGATGAAAATTGCTACCAGACTCCACAGAAAAAAAAAACAAAACAAAAAACTAATATCGTCCAAATACAAAGGTAAGCATGTTAACTTTCTTCCTGTCTTTCTTTTAGTCTATCTTTTGGTCTTTCTTTCTTTGTTTCTTTCATTCTTTCTTCCTTTTTCTTTTCTTTCTTTCTTCCTTTCTTTACTTTTTTCCTATCTTTCCTTCCTTCCTCTCTCCTTGACTCACTCTCTCCTTTCATTCCTTTCCTTTGTTTCTTTTTTTGTTAAAATCTGCTTACACAAAATGATTAATGTGGAAATATTTAATATGATCGTATATGTATAAACTATATCAGGTTGCTTACTATCTTAGGAAGGGGGATGGGTGGGAGTGAGGAACTGCATTTAAAATATGAAACTTAAAAAATACAAATGGTAAACAATTGTGTGTGTGTGTGTGTATGGGGAAAAATAAAGCATAAAAATGGTTAGAATATGCAGTAGATGCTCACATATATTCACTATCAATCATTTTTCTCCAGGGACAAAAAATATAGAGTAAACTCAGCTTGCACAATGTAAGTAGTTTGCTTTCATGAAGTCTAGTCAACATCGCCAATTTTGCCAATTTTTGCACACATTATGTGATCTCTAGAGAAACACAATCCTTAGTAACAGTTTAAAAAAGGTAGACATAATATGCTTATAAATATCAACTATGGACAGAAGGGGAGGGGAAGGTAATCATATCATACATACATATACATACATACATACATACATATATATA
>JAJPUD010022560.1:0-21215 GCA_023553655.1 Myrmecobius fasciatus | reverse complement strand
TTTTGATGTGGTTTGCTTGAATTTTATTTTCTTTCTCATAGTTTTCCTCTTAGATCTGATTTTTCTTGTGAAACCAGACAATTTGATATATTGGATTTAACGTATATTTTTACCAAGTTTAACATATATTGGATTACATGCCATCTAGGGAAGTGGGTGGAGAGAAGGAGAGGAAAAATTGGAACACAAAGTTTTTCAAGGGTCACTGTTAAAAAATTATCCTTGCATATGTTTTCAAAATAAAAAACTTCAATAAGAAAAGAAAATTTTCTTTTTTCCATTCCTGTTTTCAAGCAGATAATTTATGCCATTCCACCTTTCCCTTCCTCTTTTCCCCAGTATATTCCTCTCTTCCCTTATAATTTTCTTTTTTCTAGATATTATCCTTTCATATTCAGCTCATACCTGTGCCCTCTGTCTGTAGAAACTTCTGTAAACTGTCCTAATAATCCTCCCATATAGAAGTATAACCAAATCAACTATGGTGTCCTTTATGATTTTCCTTTGCTGATAACCCCTTTGGCTTCTTCTGAAACCTGTATTTGAAAGTCATATTTTCTATTCAGCTCTGTTCTTTTTATCACAATTTCTTGAAAGTCTTTTTATAATAAATTAATTTTGCTTGGTAATTCTTGGATGTAATCCTAGCTGCTTTGCTCTCCACAATATCATATTCCAAATCTCCTATCCTTTAATGTAGAAGCTGCTATATTTGTCTCTACTATTTTCTCCTTGTTTTTGGAGTTTTGGAATTTGATTGTAATATTCCCAGGAGCTTTCATTTTTGGATCTGTTTCAGGAGATGATTGGTGACTTGGCCAAGGTCACAGAGCTAGGAAGTGTTAGGTGTCTGAAACTAGATTTGAACTCAGCATTTCCTGACTTCAGGGCTGGTGCTCTATCCACTGCACCACCTAGCTACCCCTATCTTCACAATTTAAAAAAAAATGATATCTAGGATCAATTTTTTCATGATGGCTTTCAGATACAGCAATAATTTTTAAATTATCTCACCTAGATTTATCTTCCAAGTTGTTTTCAAGCCATTTTCTTGAATTGGGCCTTTAAAGGGAAACAGAAACTTTGGGATTCCCCAGTGTAGTGTCAGGGAAATACCCTGCCTATCAAGAACATGAGACCAAAAAGCTAAACCCAATGTCATTGGTCAAGTTCACTCCATATATGTTAGAGATACCTTCAAATCCAGAACAAAATCCTTACATTTCTGCCATGTCAAGTTAACTAAGCACTTCCTGATCACCTGTTCTATGTATTGTGGATGTACATATGTGTATATATGTATACATATAGGCATATATATTTGATAGAGACACAGATTTTTTCATATATGTCAGGCATATTGAAAGAGCTTTTTGTAAATGATATTGGACATTAAACTTGACTTAAAAATACAGCAACACTTTTTTTTCTTTTCTGAATATAACTTTACTTCTATACCACTTAAAAATTTTAGTTGTTTCACCCAGCATCATTTTTAATTATTTAAAGCCTTTTCTAGCAGTGATTCTCTCAATGAAATGTTTAAGAAACCTCTAACTCAGAATATGGGAAATAGATCCAACTTCTATTCTTGTCTTTCCTCCACCTTTTTTACTAGGACATACATACATACATACATACACACACACACACATACACACACACACACACACACACACACACACACACACACACATATATATGGATACTTACTATGGTTTAGTGATGCTTTCCTTACTCATCTTATGTGTATGTACAGCATTGTCCCCATATCTATATTATTCTATTTCATAGAAGCATGTCTTCTAAAGAGTAAACTATACAATTCCAAGGCTTTTAATGAATATTCTCCCATTTCTTATTCTCTTCCCACTTCAGTGAAGTTGTTGCAAGAATTGGTAGACTGGCACCAGTCTCTTTCCTTCTTTCTTTACAAATAGTAGAAAGTAGAGTTTCTCTTATCTTTATTACTGAAATCTTCATATAATCACATCAAATTGTGGATTAAGGACATCAAATGAAATCAGTTTCTCTCTGGATTAAGTAATATTTCAATTGTAACAGAAAATATAGGAGAAGTTTTTACTTAATACTATCTACCCATCCTTTGAATTTTTAAATTATATCTAATCATTTCCAGGAATTTAATTTTCTGTTTTGCTCAGTGTAATTTTGTATTTTGACAGTCCATACCTTAGTGAAGTATTACTATTTGTAATTAATTGTTTTAAAGTATAGGCTAGAGGGTTGATTTTCTTTTTAAAGAAAAAATGTTATATCTTGCAAAAAATAGAAATAAAAAGGGTAAGATTTGTTTAGAGTAAAAGATATATGTATGTATGTATGTATGTATGTATGTATATATATTTCAAATACGAGAAAGGTCTATCATGCTAACAAAGTTCATGTTTCTTTGTATATAATTAATGGTGATAAGCTCTTGATGTTGTCAATAATAGCATCATTTTATTAGATAGACCCCACCTTCCATATGGGGCCTTGTACCTGAATGTGGGGTCATGAATTTATGATTTGTTAAACTAAATGTGTGATTTGTATATATTTATATGCCTATAAATATGGGGTAACAAAAATTACTTTTGTTTAAAAAGTGGGTTTTCAGTAGAAAAAAATTTAAGAAGTTCTGTAATATGTCAATATATTTTTTGACCCAGGATCTGGTAGCTTCTATAATAAAGATTGGAGAGCCTGAAACACCATATTCTCAGAGCTAAAGGCCCTGAATTACAATAAAGAATTAACTACCCAGTGAGAATCAACATCATCTTTCAGGGGAGGAAATGGAGTTTCAGTGAAGGAAGAGACTTTCAATGATTTCAAATGAAAAAAAAACAGAATTAAAGAGAAAATTTAATCTACAGACACAGGTCCCAAGAGAACCATAAAAAGCTAAAGAGGAACAAGGTTAAACTGTTTACATCCTTGGATAGGAAAACAATATCTGTACCTCTTAAGAACTATATCTGTCACTGGGGTAGACAGAGGGGTGCATCACATGGACTGAAGCTGTGGTTGTGAACGGACTCTGATGGGATGACATTAAAGAAAAAGACATTAAGAAGTGGGAAAAAGGTATATACTGCAAGAAAAGGAAAGGGGAAGTATATTGAGACAATTAGTTCACATGAAGAGGTGCAAAAGATCTATTACAAGCAAGGGAAAGAAGGAAGTGGGATGAATATTGACTGAAGCTTGATCTCATCAGTTTTGGCTTTAAGAGGGAATAATGTAATCATTCAGTTGGGTAGAGAAATTTATCTAACCCTATAAAAAGTAGGAGGAGAAAGAGGAAAAGAAAAAGGAGGGACAGTATAGAAGTGTGGGCAGAAACACTAAGGGAAAAGGTAAGGGAAGAGGGAAACGGCTGATAGAAGATAGGGTAGTAGATGAACTGGATTAAGAAACACTACTAAGAGAAGTAGGAAAGAGTGACAGGAGATAAGGTAGTGGGTGGGGTGGGTAAAAAAAAGTAACAGGACCAAGGATAGGGTGGAATAAGAGGACAAAAGTATATACAGGGGAGAAAATAGGATGGAAGGTAAATGCAGAACTGGTAATCATAATTGTGAATGTGAATGGGATAAACCCTTCCATAAAAGGGAAGCAAATAGCAGAATGGATTACAAAGCAGAATCCTACAATATGTTGTTTACAAGAAACACATTTGACACAAAGAGACACATGCAGAATAAGGGTAAAAGACAGGAACAGAATTTATTATGCTTCAGCTGAAGTAAAAAAAAAAAGCAGAGGTAGCAATTCTGATCTCAGATAAAGCAAAAGTGAAAAAAAAGTTAAAAGTATCATAAATAGTGATGGAATTATGTAAAAGCACCAAGTGGTAGAGAAGGAAAATTCCTAGAGTAGATTTTAATCCACTTACAGGAAGAAATAGACAGCAAAACTACTCTAATGGAGTACCTCAACCTTCCCCTCTATGAATCAGACAAATATAACTTCAAAATAAACAAGAAAGAAACTAAGGAGGTTAATAGGAACCTAGAAAACCTAGATAAGATGGATTGTTGGAGAAAATTGAATAGGGACTGAATGGAATACTCCTTTTTCTCAGAAGTATATTGCACCTACACAAAAATTTACCATGCATTAGGGCATTAAAAACCTCACCATCTACTGGCTGAGAAATAGAGCAGTCAATCAGTGGCATAGAAAAGGATATCAGAGCAAGCGAGGTAATAATGTTAGCAATTTAGTGTTTGATAAACCCAAAGACCCCAGCTTTTGGGATAAGTACTTACTATTCAGCAAAAATTGCTGGGAAAATTGGAAACTAGTGTGGAAGAAATTAAAGCTGGACACACACCTAACCCTGCATACTAAGATAAGATCTAAATGAGTTCATGATCTAGATATAAAGAGTGATATTATAACCAAATTAGAGGAACATAGGATAGTTTACCACTCAGACCTGTGGAGATGAAATAAATTTATGTCCAAAGAAGATCGGGAACTCTTAATTGAACACCAGATAGATAATTTTGATTATATTAAGTTAAAAAGTTTCTGTACAAATAAAACTAATGCCGACAAGATTAAGAGGGAAGCATCAAATTGGGAAATCATCTTTACATTTAAGGGTTCTGATAAAGGTCTCATCTCTAAGTTATATAGAGAATTGTCTCATATTTATAAGAATTCAAGCCATTCTCCAATTGATAAATGGTCAAAGGATATGAGCAGACAATTTTCAAATTATGAAATTAAAACTATTTATAATCATATGAAAAGGTGCTCCAAATCATTATTGATCAGAGAAATGCAAATTAAGAGAACTCTGAGGTATCACCACACACCTGTCAGATTGGCTAAAATGACAGGAAAAAATAAAGACGAATGTTGGAGGGGGTGTGGGAAGGCTGGGACACTGATGCATTGTTGGTGGAGCTGTGAACGGATCCAACCATTCTGGAGATCAATTTGGAACTATGCTCAAAAAGTTATCAAACTGTGCATACCCTTTGACCCAGCAGTGTTTCTATTGGGCTTATATCCCATAGAAATCATAAA
This sequence comes from Myrmecobius fasciatus, assembly GCA_023553655.1. Lineage (NCBI taxonomy): Eukaryota > Metazoa > Chordata > Mammalia > Dasyuromorphia > Myrmecobiidae > Myrmecobius > Myrmecobius fasciatus. Next base: position 16,166 of record JAJPUD010022560.1, on the reverse strand, counting down.
AGGAGGAAATGGCCCCACATGTGCAAGAATGTTTGTGGCAGCCCTTTTTGTAATGGCAAGAAACTGGAAACTGAATGGATACCCATCAATTGGAGAATGGCTGAATAAATTATGGTATATGAATGTTATGGAATATTATTGCTCTGTAAGAAACGACCAGCAGGACGATTTCAGAGAGGCCTGGAGAGACTTGCATGAACTGATGCTCAGTGAAGTGAGCAGAACCAGGAGATCATTATACACGGCAACAACAGTACTATATGATGATCAGTTCTAATGGACATGGCTCTCTTCAACAATGAAAATCTTCAAACCAGTTCCAATTGTTCGGTGAAGAGAGACATATACACCCAGAGAGAGGGATGTGAAATGTGGACCACAACATAACATTTTCATGTTCTCTATTGAGGTTTGCTTGCATTATATTTCCTTTATCAGATTATTCTTTCTTGTAGATACAATTTCTCCTGCACAAAAAAATGATGCAATAACTATACATATATTCGATTTCTTAAGTATTCTAACATAATTATCATGTAGTAGATATCCTGCCATCTAGGGGAGGGGTGGGGAGTGGGGGGGGGAAATTTGTAACAGAAAGCTTTGTAAGGGTTAATGTTTAGGAATTATCCATACATATGTTTTGCAAATAAAAAAATTTTTAATTAAATTAAAAACCTCACCATCAAATGCAAAAAGGCAGAAATAGTAAATGCTTCCTGTACAAATTGCAATGCAATAAAATTATATTCAATAAAGTGACATTAAGAAAAAACCATCCAAGAAAAATGAAGATTATGAAAAAAATGTAAACCAACTAGAAAAGAAGATAGAGTCTCAAATACAAAAATAACTTTTGAAAATTAGAATTGGGCAAGGTGGAGCCAATGAAGTTGTGAGAGCAAAAAATAACAAAACAGATTACGAAGAATGAAAAAAATAGAACAGAATGTGAGACATAGTATAAGAAAAACAACACATTTGAAGAGCAGATTAAGAATAGAAAATATAAGAATAACTGACTTACCTGAAAAGAGTTAGTTCATCTCTACCAAAAAAAGAGATCTGTGATATAATAATGCAAGAAATAATCTAAGAAATTGGGACTGATATAGAATGATAAATGATAAGAGGAAAATAGAATTAGAAAAAAATAGAAAAAAATGCAATGATTAAAGAAATCATTTGTGGAAAATACACAGAAAGATCATTGCCAAATTTTGAAATTCCCAAATCAAAGAGAAAATTATGCAAGAAGCAAGAAAAAACAATTCAAATCTGCTGAAACTACAATTAGAATTGGATAGGAATTATCAGTAATCACAACAAAAGACCTCAGTTCCTGGAATTACGTATACCAGCAATCAAAAGATCTAGGCCTGTAGCCAAAAAAATATCATATCCAGCAAAATTATTCATAACACTGAATGAAAAAAATGGATATTTAATGAACTTGCAGATTTCCAGGACTTTCAAACAAATCAAAACACAATAGAAATTTTAATATATAAGAGCCAATATCGAAGATTCAAGGAATTTAACATGGAAAAATTCTTTTATGTTTTTTCTATGAAAAGATATACTTTATGTTTAAGATTGACATCAGCAGTTGGATCAAGCTCAAAAGAAAGATTGGGGTGGAGTTGAAGATCTGACTCTAAAAAGCAAAATTTTATGAGAAATGGTAAAAATAGTAATTATATTATACAAATGAGGTGCAGAGGAAGCGTAGACTCAGAGGAATTAGAGGAGGACAGAGGGCTCATGGTTTTGAAAACCTACTCACAACAGGAATGGGTGAAATAGGTAATATATGTGTACCATGAAAGGTATAGCATCTTCCAAAATCTATAAAGAAATAAGGGGTTTGGTATGGTGGTGGGGGAAAAAGACAAGAAAGGCATCAATGGGAAAGGGGAGGTTAATAGCAAGTCAGAATTAAAGTAGAAGAGTTGGAAGGGATAGGAAAGAAGATATATACAAACATTACAGCAAGGATCAAGAGTAGAATTTATTAGAAAAAAAAAAAAGGATGGCTAGTAATCATTGCTCTCAGACAAAGTCACACTTAAAGATTCAATCAAGATAGAAATCTGCAGTATATGATAATCATAATAATATTGTTTTAGATGCATGTTTACATATAAATAAATGCATATGGATATAAATGTGTCTGAGTATATGCAGATATGTATGCATCTTGCTCTATAGATGAGTGTGGGTATGTGTGTGTGTACATGTGCATATATTATATTTTTACGTGCATTTCTAAATATATCTGTGCTTAACTATACCCTGTTTGGGGAATTAGGAGGATGAAAAGTAAAGGAATAAAATAAATAAGTGCACTGAAGAGAACAAAAGAACAACTTATAAGAGAGCAAAAAAAGGACACTCATGAATTCAACTTCTTCTAAAATTATATATCCTTTCTTGAACTGGAGATTTATTTTTATATACTTTAAATCCTCCCTGATGATCTTCTGAGCACTTGAAAATGTTCTCTTTTGTTGTGTTTTATTTTCCTTTTCTGTCTTTCTTTTTTCTATTCTGTTTTTGTAATAAACAGAAAGTTTTAAAAAGACTTAAAGGAAAACTTTTCACCATTCAGTGCTTCAGTTATCTGACCTCTAAAGCAAAGAGTTAGACTTAATTATAGTTAATGTTTCTTCTAGCTTTAAAAATCCTATGATATTTAAGTGACAGAAATAAGAAACAAAACTACCAAAGGGAAGGTGGGTACTGCTGAGGATAGGTATCCCCTGCATTGCCAGTCTAATAGCAGAGAGGTATTGGACATTCAGGACAGGTGGTCTCTTGAGTTAACTCACTGCTTAAGGACCAGAACCTGGAGCAAAAAACTTGGATCCTTGGCTCCAGCCACAGCAATTTTCACCTCCTGTACTGTGTGGGAAGTCTAGTGGACAGTGTGAAGAGTCCATCTCTTGTATCTGGAAAGATTTGAAATCCGGGTCCAGCTTTATTGCTGAGAAGTGGCCCTGGGCAAAAAGGAACCAGCACAGTTGGTAAGTGCAGAAGCAGTGGGGCAGGGATGCTGCTGACTATTGGCACTTAAAGGAGAGCAGAGTTCTTGCTTTGGGGTTCTAGACCAGAGGCAAGAATTGAAAAAGAACCTGAAGCCAAAGGCACCATCCCCCAGATCCCAGTACTAGAGGGGATTACACTATCAAGCTCCTATTGATAAAAAGAACGAGCAGGCAAAGGAAAAAGAACCCAATCAGACAAAGTTCATGTAGGAATAGACACTACCAAGGGTTCATCTTCAGAGGAGGACACTGAAGTAAAATAAATTCCTTCTCCCTCAAAGATTAAAACAAAATGATCCCCTGTCCAAAAAGAATTCACAAAAGAATTCAAAAAAGGATTTAGAAATCAAAGAGATTCAAGAAAAATAAAAAAGTACAATCCAAGGAAAACAAGAAGATTATGAAAAGAGGGTCAACACACTAGAAAATGAGATTCAAAATTTTATGAAATAAAATGTCTCTTTGAAAAGTAGAAGTGGGGGGGCAGCTAGGTGGTGCAGTGGATAGAGCACCAGCCCTGAAGTCAGGAGGACCTGAGTTCAAATCTGGTATCAGACACGTAACAGCTGTGTGACCCTGGGCAAGTCACTAAACCCCAATTGCCTCAGCAAAAAAAAAAAAAGCAAAAAAAAAAAAAAAGTAGAAGTGGGCAAAGGGAAACCAACAAAGGTATAAAAAAGAAATAATAAAACAAAATATAAGGAATGAAAAATAGAAGAGAATGTGAGACATCTCATAAAAAACCAACAGATCTAGTGAACAGATCAAAAAAGAAAAAAAACCATAATTGTACTACTTGAAAGTTACAATTAAAAAACAATGATGATATAATACAAGAAAAAAAGAAAATTGTTCTAAAGTGTTAGAAGAAGAAGCAAAAGTAGAAATAAAAAAACATTCACCAATTAACACCCAAAAGAGATACTAGGATGAAAACCTATAGGAGCATCACACCCAAAAGACATCCTATGATGAAAACCTATAGGAGCATCACACCCAAAAGAGATCCTATGAGGCAAACCTCTAGGAGCATCACAGCCAAATTCCAAAATCCTCAGCTCAAGTAGAGACCTTTATGAGAAACAACAAAAAAAAAACAATTTAAATATGGTGGAGCCTCAATTAGACTCACACTAGACCGAGTAGTAACTCCATTAAAATATTTCAAGTCTTGTAATATTATATATCAAAGAGCAAAATAATTGGGGTTACAGCCAAAAATATCACATCCAGGAAAGTTAACCTAATCCTAAACAATATAAATGAACATTCAATGAATTGCCATATTTTCAGATTTTATTGCCAAAAGGCCTGAACTTAATAGAAAATTTGATCTATGAGATCTAGGTAAATATAAGGTAAATACCAAAGGTAAATTAAAAGGAACTAAATAAGGACATTTTGTTTTTTATATGCCAAAATGTAAACTGTATGTTTAAGACTGTTAATTCTAGTAATTGGATAGTTTGAAAGAAAGACTCAGGAGATATGTAGGAAATAAAGAGATGTCACAAACATACTAATAAAGATCAAGAGTAAAATTTATTTGGAAAAAGGCAGGAGAAATAATTCTATTTTAGAAAAAGTTAAAGCTAAAATAGATTTAATCAATAGAGAAAACAGATCCACTACATTATATGTCAGCCATATTAATATTGTTTTAGACTATATAAAATAACTAGATAGTATAAAATTGGAAATTGCTGTGGTACAGGAAATGATGAATAGGTCAATTTAGGAAAATAAGGAAAGACTTGCACATATGAAGAAAGAAGCACAGTAGAGTTTAACATAGATGTATAAATATGCATATGAGTATATATGTCTATGATTTTAAATACCTATTTATATAGGCACAGGTCTGTATATATTTTTGTAAGTATGTTACTTATCTCAAGTATTTATATATGTATATGTGCATATCTATGTATATACACATGTATATATTAATTTATTAGTGCTCAATTGCAGCCGCCTTGGGGAAAAAGGCAAGGGGTAGAGACGAATAAAGCAAAAAGTGCATAACAGAGAACAAAGGAAAGCCTATAAGGAAGCAAAGAAAATATGGGTAGCTGTGAACACAAGATAGTATTATAATATTGGCTTTCTAGAAATAGAAATTTATAGCTTTATATTCTGAATCTTCTCATGTTCTGCTGTGCACATGGCAATGTTTCTTTTGTCTATTTTGTTTTTAAGTTGGAAATAAATAAATAAATAATACTAATAAAAAAGAATAAGGGAAACTCTAATGATGATGTTTTCTTTCCTAATTAGGCCAGTAATTAAACAAATAATCCTGCCACATGTAATCATTACCATACCAGCTGAAGTCCTTCTTTCTTTTATTCCTTCTTTCTTTCTTCCTTTTTTCTTTTTTTCTTCTACTTTTCTTCCTTCCTCTCTTCCTTCCTCCCTCCCTTCCTTCCTTCCTTCCTTGTCTTTTTTCTTTCTTTTTCTTTCCTTTCTGAGTGTAATATTTAATGAGAGCTCTTATCAGGCCTAGCATAGAATATGTCTATCACCTAAAGACAAATCCAGGTAAACTGAGGTAAAGGGAATGCTCATTGCCAGAAGGATGGCTACGAGTTGATGACTGTTCTTGATTATAATAACTCATCCAAGAGCATGGATGTGAAGAGGCTATACTATGGGCTTACAAGGATACATTCACAGAGATCTGTTCCTTTGCTACGGGGTCATGGAGAATATAAAACATATTCTTGGTTTTAAAGAATTTGCAAATAAAACATCTGGGACAGACTGTAAGGCCTGAAACACCAAGTCCAAATGAAAGAGAACAGACAAGGGGAAGGTGACTGTGACTTGCAGATTTTACAGGGTTGATGTGAAGATCAAATGAGATCTGGCCATAAAGTCAGTGATAGTTTCAGGGGGGAGAAAAGGGAAATGAGCTAGATCTTGGAGAATGTCCATATTTAGGAAATTGAAGGCGACAAGGCATTTCAGGCTGTGTGAACAAAGAGGCTATTTTCTGCATGTTGGGCCACAGGGGTCCTGTGAGAAATTTATCTGAAATAGAAAGTGCAGTGGTGTGTGTGTGTGTGTGTGTGTGTGTGTGTGTGTGTGTGTGTGTGTGCATATATGTATGTATAAGGGATTCTGAGAGATAGCTTTATAACTAAGGTGGGGCCAGATTGCAAAGGACTTTCAGGTTAAGATTGGGGATTTTGATGGGGATCTAGTTGGTAAAAGAAACCATTGCAGGCCCTTGTCAGGACAAGAATAAAAGCAGTTTTGGAGGTGAGGGTGAAATTTTCTGTTTCTACAATCCTTATATTTTTCTTTTTTTAGTGATGTCCAAATGAATTGAGAAAATGGCCCCATGCACTGACTGGATTCCTGAAGAAACATCAAATAAATAGTATACAAAAATAGTAAGAGTGATGATTTCTTATTGATTGCCGAGGGTTTTAGGATGACAGGACAGCATCATTCTTCCTTAGAGAATGAGATGGAAATGAGATTGGGTATTCTAGACCATATCAGAAGAGACATTTTTACTGTGGGGACACTTCCCAGAATGCTTCCCTTTAAGTTCCATTCCTGCTTCATTTTATGACTTTTTATTTGCTTCTCTGAGGTTTACCCTCTGGTCAGCAATATTCTCTAGAACACCAAGGAAACAGTGACACACAACTTGGTTGTTAAATTTATGTAACATGAACCCATTAATTCCTTAATTCCCTGAATTCCTCTCTTATTTGGGATCTCAGGGCAGTCCAGATTCTGACTATTTGAGGACTGATGGTTTTAGTGCAGTTCATTAAATAGAATCCAGAAATCCCTGACATATGCCATGTTCTCTTTCCTTCAGTAGGTATTAATGATGTAGAATGAATGCAGAAACTTAGCTTCTAGCCATTGACTATGTTAATATGAGCAGGTTCCCTTCTGTGGGTTAATGGGGACAGTTAGCTCCAGTATAGTTTACCTCAAAGATTCAAATCAGATCAGATCACTAAAAGAGCAAAGAAGTGGCACAGTGCCTAGAGCACTGGGCCTGCAATCAGGAAAACCTGAGTTCCATTCTGGTCTCAGACACTTCCTAACTGTGTGATCATGAGCCAGTCAGCTCACTTTTGTCTCAGTTTTTCATTTGCCAAAAGAGCAGGAGAAGGAAATGGCAAACCACTCCTGTGTCTCTGCCAAGAAAACTCGAAATGGGTTCACAAAAAGTCAAAGGGGACTGCAATGACAAGAGCTGAAAGTACTTTGGAAACTTTATGTAAAATGCTAGGCAAATATGCAGGAATCTGATTGATTTCCATTTTTTTCTATTTCCTTCTGAGGCCAGGTCCTTAACCTTCTTGGAGATAGGCAAAATAAGATCTCTATGTTTAATTCTGAAGCTGGTACAAAATTGCAAAGTCACATTTCAACAATGGCAAAGGGGCATTTCATAATAAGTATGTAAATGCTTAGCAAAAGAGTGATTGGAGTTCAGGAAAACCACAGATAATCACAGATAGAATTCTGAGGAGCAATTAACTTTAAGTGCTTGAAGAAAGGGCAATGTTTGTGGGTCTGATCTCATTTCATCTATTCCAAAAACTCTTTGCTAAAGGGTAACCATTGTAGAGAGAAAAGAGCATTACTCTAAAGCTCTGACTCACTACTGTGAAGTTAGGAGTATTACTTAACATCTCAGAGCTTTGGTTCCCTTTTCTGTAAGATGGACTTGCTTCATACTTACAAAGTCTGCTTCTTAAAGTTGTTGGGAAGAGAGAACAGTATAAAATGTAAAGGAGTACAGATATGAGAGCTAATGTCATTTCCTTCTTACCCCTAGCACACAGTGAGGTTCTCAGTCTCTAACCATAATAATGGTTCTCCATATGTCTGAGGGGATGCTTAGTGATTTTTCAAGATTGTGATTTTTGTCTCCCCCCAGATTCTCAGAATCACAAAAAAGATTTAGTTAAGAAGCAGAATATTGATTTGAACTCAGATCCTGTGATGCTATGTTCAATTGCCATAAAGATAAGGTGTCTTTATGGATTGGATCAATTAGATGTGTCAAAAACTCTGACCAGTTTTCTCTATATGGATTTTTTTCTCTGCTCACCATATCTTCTCTGTCTTGGAAAACTTTTCAGATCCCAGCCCTTGACTTTAGCTGCTGATGTCCATAATGATTAGGTTACTGCTCACTGGGACGAACACACATTTCTTGAAATGTATGTAAAGCTAATATCTTCTCTAGGCTTCAATTGTGTTCTTCCACTGGTGCTCCTCTCACAATAAACTACCCTCTTTGGCTCTGATAGTCTTTATTCCCTAACTTTCATTACTACCTTTCACTAGTTTAGTGCCCTTGAATTGGCAACAGATGGTATTGTGGTTGTGTGGCTACGAAAATTCATTGCTAACCATTGGGCTCAGAAATACAAGAGAAATGAAAACCCTAAAATGAACATTTTTGAGAGAATTGTGGTCCTGCCTGAGAACTTCAGACATGGAAAAAGATTCCTGGATCATGAAATGAAAATTCTAGTCCTGGCTCCCTTATAACTGGTGACTTTGGCCAAGCCAATCCTCTACCAAGGCACTTTTTTTTCCTGACATAAAACAAAGCAGTGAACCTAAAGCTCCTTGAAGTCTCTTCAAGTTTTTACATTCATGGTCTGAAAAGATGCCCTTTTGTTATTATGTAATAATAATGGATACATACAAAGAAGCTTAAAGTTTGTCAATATGCTTTATATATGTTTTAGCAAATTCTATGCCCTATACCTATGGAGTCTCTCTTCTTGTCTCTCTTACTGCATGCTCCATTTAACTGCCAAAATAATGTTACTAAAACACTCCATGCTCTCTTATATAATGAACTCCAAAAGTTTTCAATGGTCACTAGGATCAAAGACAAGCACTCCTTTATTTCGCATTTAAGACCTTTACAACCTTGCTCCAACTTAACCTTTCTGGCCTTAATAGTCATCATACAATTACATGGACTATACAGAGAAATTCATTTGGCTACCTTTCTGTTGCTCCTAGATGACATTTCCTCACATCTTTTTTTTCTTCTTACAGGTGTTCCTGACTGGAATGAATGGCTTTCTCCCCTGGGAGTCTCTTACAATTCCTAGTCTCCATCACAATACAACCAAAATAACATCTCTGATACAAAGACCTTCCCTAGCTTTGATTGCTACTGCTGCTATTACTATTAGCATCTGTTTGGTGCCAGATTCTGCTTTGAGTACTCTGCTGATATAATCTCAGGTGACTTGATTACTTGAAATAATTTACTTGGCTTTGATCTTGCCAACAGCCCCAAGAGGTAGATGCTATTATTATCTCCATTTTACAGGTGCAGAGACTAAGGTTACAGTTCTTAAGTGATTTCTCCAAAGTCACCCAGCTAGTGTTTGAAGTTAGATTTGAACCCAGATCTTCCTGACACCAGTGCTTTACCCACTGTATAGCTGTCTCTTATGAGCAGTGCTTTTTCCCAATAAATTACCTCGTATTAAGTATAAACACATGCAAATGTATGAAGATAAACTTTAATAGTAGTTTTGATTTTATTGTGCAACATGGTATTGTTCTAAATCTAATTTTTATTGGATTACTTTTTAGTTTTCTATCAACAGATAGAGAACACTTTCCTCAATGATGTGCATTTGGGGGTTTATTGAACCATTTATATATTTATATATCTACACCTTGTATCTTCCTATAGAATTATACTTCTAGGGACTATGATTGTTATTTTTCTTTTTTTATTAAAGCTTTTTATTTGCATAACATATGTATGGGTAGTTCCCCAGCATTGATCTTTACAAAGCTTTCCATTACAAATTTCCCCCCCATTCCCCTCCCCTCCCCTAGATGGCAGGAAATCCACTACATGTTAGTTATGTTATGTTAAAATACTTGACAAGTCAAATATATGTATACATATTTCCATACTTATCTTGCTGTGCTAGAACAATCGTATCTACATGAACAAAAAAGATCTGACAAAGGAAACCCAATGCAAGCAATCATCAATATAGAGCATGGAAATGTTATGTTGTAGCCCAAATTTCATACCCCTCTCTCTGGGTGTATATGGCCTTCTTTTCTGAACAACTGGTACTGGTTTGAAACATTTCATTATTGAAGAGAGCCATGTCCATCAGAATTAATCATCATATAGTCTTGTTGTTACCATGTATAATGATCTCCTGGTTCTGCTCATTTCACTCAGCATCAGTTCATGCAAGTCTCTCCAGGCCTCTCTGAAATCGTCCTGCTGGTCGTTTCTTACAGAACAATAATATTCCATAACATTCATATGCCATAATTTATTCAGCCATTCTCCAATTGATGGGCATCCATTCAGTTTCCAGTTTCTAGCCACTACAAAAAGGGCTGCCACAAACATTCTTGCACATGTGGGGCTCTTTCCTTCCTTTAAGATCTTTTTGGGATGTAGGCCCAATAGAAACACTGCTGGGTCAAAAGATAGGCACAGTTTGATAACTTTTTGAGCATAGTTCCAAATTGCTCTCCAGAATGGCTGGATCCATTCACAGTTCCACCAGCAATGTATCAGTGTCCCAGCTTTCCCACATTCCCTCCAACATTCTTCAATATCTTTTCCTGTCATTTTAGCCAATCTGACAGGTGTGTAGTGGTACCTCAGAGTTGTCCTAATTTGCATTTCTCTGATCAATAGTGCTTTGGAGCAACTTTTCATATGTCTAGAAATGGTTTTAATTTCTTCATCTGAAAATTGTCTGTTCATATCCTTTGACCATTTATCTACTGAGAGTGGCTTGAATTCTTATAAATATGAGACAATTCCTTATACATTTTAGAGATGAGGCCTTTATATGATTGTTATTTTTCCATAACATCTCCAATGCCATGAAGGTAACAAACACTTGTTAATTGCTTGTTTTAATGTGTAAGAGAAATTTCTTTGATTTTTTAAAACATTACCTAAATTTACCCATGTTCTCCTTCCCTGTTCATTCATTCTAGAGATTTGTTTCTTTTTTGCTGAGGCAGTTGAGATTAAATGACTTGTCCAGGGTCACAGCTAGGAAGTGTTAAGTGTCCGAGTTCAGATTTGTACTCAGATCCTCCTGATTTGAGGGCTGGTGCTCTATCCACTGCAACACCTAGCTGTCCCTAGAGATTAATTTCTTATACCAAAGCTATTTCTTAAGGAAAAGAGGAAGAGGAGAAAATTAGAAAAATTAATTAATAAATGGATAAAAAATCTGACATCATATGAACTTTTCCATACCCAAGAAACACCCCTTCATCTTCCACAGCACTCCAGGAAAGACGTATAGGCAGTATTTTCTTATATCTTTTTTTTAAGGTGAAGCTTGCTCTTTGCCATTTCAAAACATTCATTTTTGATTATTTGGTGATGGTTATTCTGTCCATTTACATTGTCATGGTTGTTGTGCATTTTAGCTTCCTGACTACTTACTTCTCTTAGCATTTTTATATAACTACATTATTCCTGTTCTTTTCAACCACACACACACACACACACACACACACACACACACACACACACACACACATACACACACAAATTCCTAGTATACTATATGAAGCTCTTCTTTTTGTCATTGCCTTCCATGGGATATAGGCAGGTGAGTCTCTGGGACAAAGGCTAGGAACATTTTCTCTGCTTTATTTGCTTATTTCTAAATTCTTTTCCATAATACTTGTACTAATTCATAGTTATGCCAATAATGTATTCATCGACTTATTTTTGTACAACTCCTTTACCATTAACTGTTCCCTATACTTTGCTTTATTTGTCAATTTGCTTTGTGTGAGTAGAAAGTTCAGGGTTTGATTTAGGTTTGTTTTAGTTGTTAGTATTTCATTATTCTGTAGAAAATGTAAAGCATTTTTTCATACTGTTGTGAATTGCTTGTAATATTTTTGAGAACCATTTCTTCTTATGCTTTTACTAGTTCTCTCTTTTCTTATATATTTCTCTTAGTTGTCTATATATTTTGGATTCTGAATCCTTCTATAAGATATTAGATAAATATCCCCTCCCTAGGCAGTCACTTTACTTCTTATTCTGGACACATTTTGCTTGAACAAAAATGCTCCAATTTCATGTTACCAACAGTATATATTTTATCGTTCATAATTGCCTCAATCCCATATATTGTTAGAAAAGCTTTTCCTATTCATAGCCATCAAAGGTATATGATATACTTATTTTTTAAGCTACAAACTTTAATATTAGTTTTGATTTTATTGTGGAATACCGTGTTCTGAAGCTAATTTCTTTTTTTTTAAATTAAAGCTTTTTATTTGCAAAACATATGTATGGGTAATTCTTCTACAATGACCCTTGAAAATCTTTCTGTTACAAATTTCCCCCCCTAGTCCCCACCCCTCCCCTCGATGGCAGGAAGTCCACTACATGTTAATTATGTTAAAATACTTGACAAATCGAATATATGTATACATATTTCTACATTTATCTTACTGTGCAAGAAAAATGGTGTCTACAAAAAAAAATCTGAGAAAGGAAACACAATGAAAGCAAACATCAATAGAGAGCATGAAAATGTTATGTTGTGGTCCACATTTCATATCCCTCTCTCTGGGTGTATATGGCCTTCTTCACTGAACAATTGGAACTTGTTTGAAACATTTCATTGTTGAAGAGAGCCATGTCCATCAGAATTGATCATCATATAGTCTTGTTGCTGTGTATAATGATCTCCTGGTTCTGCTCATTTCACTTAGTATAAGTTTACGTAGGCCTATCCAGGCCTCTCTAAAATCATCCTGCTGGACATTTATTATAGAACAATAATATTCCATACCATTCATATGCCATAATTTATTCAGCCATTTTCCAATTGATGGGCATCCATTCAACTTCCCGTTTCTAGCCACTACAAAAAGGGCTGCCACAAACATTCTTGCACATGTTGGTGCCTTTCCTTTTTTAAGATCTCTTTGGGATATAAACCCAATAGAAACACTGCTGGGTCAAAGGGTATGTATGCACAGTTTGATAACTTTTTTGGACATAGTTCCAAATTGCTCTCCAGAATGGTTGGATTCATTCACAATTCCACCAACAATGTATCAGTGTCCCAGTTTTCCCACATCCCCTCCAAAATTCTTCATTATCTTTTCCTATCATTTTAGCCAATCTGACAGGTGTGTAATGGTATCTCAGAATTGTCTTAATTTGCATTTCTCTGATCAATAGTGATTTGGAGCACCTTTTCATACGACTAGAAATAGTTTTAACTTCATCTGAAAATTGTCTGTTCATATCCTTTGACCATTTATCTATTGGAGAGTGGCTTGAATTCTTATAAATATGAGAAAATTCTCTATATATTTTAGAAATGAGACCTTTATCAGAACCCTTAAATGTAAAGATTTCCCAATTTATTGCAGGATACAAAATAAATCCACATAAATCATCAGCATTTTTATATATTACCAACAAAGTTCAGCAGCAAGAGATACAAAAAGAAATTCCATTCAAAATAACTGTTGATAGTATAAAATATTTGGGAATCTATCTGCCAAGGAAAAGTCAGGAACTATAGGAACTAAACTACAAAACACTTTCCACACAAATAAAGTCAGACCTAGTCAATTGGAAAAACATCAAGTGCTCATGAGTAGGCCAAGCAAATATAATAAAAATGACAATACTACCCAAACTAATTTACTTATTTAGTGCCATACCAATAAAACTCCCAAGAAATTATCTTACAGATTTAGAAAAAATAGCAAAATTCATTTGGAAGAACAAAAGGTCAAGAGTTTCAAGAGAATTAATGGAAAAAAGGCTGATGATGGTGGACTTGCTGTACCAGATTTAAAACTATATTACAAAGCAGCGGTCATCAAAACCATTTGGTACTGGCTAAGAAATAGAGTAATTGAAGGGTAGCTAGGTGGCGCAGTGGATAGAGCACCAGCCCTGAAGTCAGGAGGACCTGAGTTCAAATGTGGTCTCAGACACTTAATATTCCCTAGCTGTGTTACCCTGAGCAAGTCACTTAACCTCAATTGCTTCAGCCAAAGCAACAAAACAAAAAAAGAAAAAGAAATAGAGTAATTGATCAGTGGCATAGGATAGAATCACAGGGCAAACTAGGCAATAACTATAGCAATTTAGTCTTTGATGAACCCAAAGACCCCAGCTTCTGGGGTAAGTATTCACTATTTGACAAAAACTGCTGGGAAAATTGGAAACTAGTGTGGAAGAAATTAGGGCTTGACCCACACCTAACATCACATACCAAGATAAGATCTAAATGGGTTCATGATTTGGATATAAAGAGTGATATTATAAGTAAATTAGAGGAACATAGTATAGTTTACCTGTCAGACCTGTGGAGATGGAATAAATTTATGTCCAAAGAAGAACTGGAACTAATGCAGACAAGATTAGGAGGGAAGCAATAAATTGGGAAATCATCTTTAGGATATTCTTTTCAAGAACATTTTGCTCTCATGGAAAATATACTGGCATTAGAATAAGAAAGTATGGGTTCTGGTCTAGGCTTAGTTACTTAACAATTTGCGATCTTGATCTTCTCCCTTATTTAATTCTCAGTTTTCTTCTCTATAAAATGAATTTGGGGGGAGCCAAGATGGCGGAGTGAAAACGTGACTCTCTGCATCCTCCTCCGATCTTTTCTCAAATCAACAATAAAATAAGCCTCTGAATTGATCTTCAAGTCAACGAATCCAGAAATATTTGGATACTGCTCTCAGATATCTCTGAAGAACTTCATATCAGGTTTGTTTAACTAGTACAGAGGAATAAACAGTCCACTAGGTGCAGCCCGGCAGTGAGGGTGGGACTCAGCTCAGCCTGGCAGGAACTCCAAACTCTAAACTCCAAACACCTGGAATTTATCTGAGGCACTCAGGATACTCTGCCCTGATTGGGGGCAGATGTTTTGGCAGACTTGCCTTGTTTAAGGAATAATTCAAACTTAGTCCTAGCCTCCACCGGCCCAGCACCTTAAGTTAATTCGCCAAATTGCCCCAGGGCAAAGTACTTCAGCCACAGTTTTTCCGAGCCTTAAAGAGACATCCACACTGTCTAAAAAAAAATGAAGAAGCAAAAGAGAGTTCTCACCATAGACAACTTCTATCGAGAGAAATAAGGGCTGACTCCAGATCCTGAGGTTCCTTTAGACAAAACTCCAGAGGAAGTTATTAAGGACCATCACTGGTCCCCTTTTCAAAAGGCCTTTCTGGAATATTGCATAAATAATCTCAAAAGAGAGCTGGAGGATAAATGGGAAAATAAACTGAAATCAGTGCAAGAAGGATATGATGCCCTGCAAAAGAGATATGAAAAAGACACCAATTTATTGAAAAATAAAATTAGTGAAGTGGAAAAAGAGTGCAATGAACAAAAAATTCAATTGGCCAGTTACAAAAGGAGCTTAAAAAGGTAACTGAAGAAAACAATACTTTAAAAATAAGAATTGAACAAATGAAAGTGAATGACTCAATAAGACTTCAAGAATCAGTCAAACAAAAACAAAAAATGAAAAATTAGAAGAAAATATGAACTATCTCCTAGGAAAAACAACTGACTTGGAAAATAGATCTAGGAGAGACAATCTAAGGATTATTGCACTTCCTGAAAGCCATGATCAAAAAAAGAATCTAAACACCATCTTCCAGGAAATCCTGAAAGAAAACTGCCCTGAGATTGTAGAATCAGAAGGCAAAATCACCATTGAAAGAATTCACTGATCACCTCCTGAAATAGACCTCAAAATTAAAACCCCAAGGAATATCATGGCTAAATTTCAGGACTAGCGCACTAAGTAAAAGATTTTGCTAGCAGCTAGAAAGAAACAATTCAAATACCGAGGATCAATAATTAGAATCACACACGATCTGTCAGCCTCCACATTGAAGGATCGAAGGGCCTGGAACCAGATATTCCGAAGGGCAAAGGAACTTGGATTACAGGCAAGAATAACCTATCCAGCTAGAATGAGCATTATCCTCCAGGGAAGAAGATGGTCATTCAATGATATAGGTGAATTTCACCTATTTCTAATGAAAAGACCGGATCTGAACAAAAAATTCAACATCCAAACACAGAACTCAAGA
>JAJPUD010022559.1:0-21218 GCA_023553655.1 Myrmecobius fasciatus | reverse complement strand
TGCTTCTGCTCATTTCACTCAGCATCAGCTCATGCAAGTCTCTCCAGGCCTCTCTGAAATCATCCTGCTGGTCCTTTCTTACATAACAATAATATTCCATGACATTCATATACCATAATTTATTCAGTCAGTATCCACTTGATGGGCATCCATTCAGTTTCCAGTTTCTAGCCACTATAAAAAGGGCTGCCACAAACATTCTTGCACATGTGGACCCTTTCCTTCCTTTAAGATCTCTTTGGGATATAAACCCAATAGAAACACTGCTGTGTCAAAGGGTATGCAGAGTTTGATAATTTTTTGAGCATAGCTCCAAATTGCTCTCCAGAATGATTGGATCTGTTCACAGTTCCACCAACAATGTATCAGTGTCCCAGTTTTCCCAAATCCCCTCCAACATTCATCATTATCTTTTCCTGTCATCTTAGCCAATCTTACATGTGTGTAGTGGTATCTCAGAGTTGTCTTAATTTGCGTTTCTCTGATCAATAGTGACTTGGAACACCTTTTTATATCCCTAGAAATAGTTTTAATTTCATCATCTAAAGATTGTCTGTTCATATGCTTTGACCATTTATCGATTGGAGAGTGGCTTGAATTCTTACAAATATGAGACAATTCTCTATATATTTTACAAATGAGACCTGTATATAAACCCTTAAATGTAAAGATGATTTCCCAATTTATTGCTTTCCTCCTAATCTTGTCTGCATTAGGTTTGTTTGTACAAAAACTTTTTAACTTAATATAATAAAAATTATCTATCTGGTGTTCATTTAAAAGTTCCACTTCCTCTTTGTATGCAAATTCTTTCCTTCTCCACAAGTCTGAGAGGTAAAATATACTATGTTCCTCTAATTTGCTTATAATATCACTCTGTAATATCTAAATCTGAAACCATTTAGCTCTTATCTTGGTATGTGGTGTTAGGTGTGGGTCAAGACCTAAATTCTTCTAAACGAGTTTGCAATTTTCCCAGCAGTTTTTTTCTAAACTGGGGCTATTTAAATAATTTATTTCATCTTCTGTTAACACTGGGAGTCTATATTTTGGTAGATATTCTTCCATTTCATTTAGATTATCAAATTTTTTGGCATAAAGTTGGAGAAAATAACTCCTAATTATTGCTCTGATTTCCTTTTTATTGGAGGAAAATTCTTCATTTTCAGTTTTGAGACTAACAATTTGATTTTCCCCTTTCCATTTTCAAATCAAATTAACTAAAGGCTTGCCTATTTTGTCATTTTTTTCATAAAACCAGCTCTTAGTTTAATTTATTAATTCAATAGTTTTCTTATTTTCAATTTTATTGATCTCCCCTTTTATTTGCAAAATTTCCAATTTGGTATTTAATTGAGTGCTTTTGATTTGTTCTTTTTCTAGTTTTTTTTTTAATAGTAAGCCCAATTCATTGATCTTCTCTTCCTCTATTTTATGCAAGTAAGTATCTAGAGATATAAAATTACCTCTTATACTGCTTTGGCTGTATCCCATAAATTTTGGTATGTTATCTCATTATTGTCATTCTCCTGGATGAAATTACTAATTGTGTCTATGATTTGCTCTTTCATCTATTCATTCTTAAGATTAGATTATTTAATTTCCAACTAACTTTTGGTCTATTTTCTCCTGGCCTTATATTATATGTGATTTTTATTGCATCATGATCTGAAAAAGATGCATTTACTATTTTTGCATTTCTGCATTTGATTTTGAGGTTTTTATGCCCAACATATGGTCAATTTTGGTAGAAATTCCATGAACCACAGAGAAAAAAGTAGACTCCCTACTGTCTCCAATCAATTTTCTCCAAAGATTTATCATAACTAATTTTTCAAACATTTTATTTATTTCAATAACTTATTTCTTATTTATCTCCATAAAAGCTGTCTATAGTGAGAGTTCTTTTCTGATTTTTATAAAGCTTGAAGTCTGTTTAAAGCAGAGGTGTGAGAGCTGCTTTAATTTGCCCTGCGGCAGTTTTCCTGATTGCCTTCCTGTGTTGGGCAATTTGGCTAAGATCTGTGTTCTCAATGGTTTACAATCTAACTTTTACAAAAGGCGGATCTGCAAAGCCCTTGTCTGCAATCAGGGCAGAGTGTCCCAGGAGCCTCAGATAGACTTCCCAGGTGCTTAGTACCTGCCATGCTGAGTCTGGCCTGGCTTTTTGCCCTGGTCTCCTGGAGCTGCACTGGAGCTTGGCAAACTGACCAACCACCTGCCCGACTGAAACAGACCTGCTATGGAGCTCTTCCAAGGTAAGTTTTGCTAGGAATGTGTTGTACTCCAAATATTTAGAGGTGCTTTGACTCCAGAACCAGTTCAGAGGTTTAATCTACTGTTGGCTTGCAAGAAGGTCAGAGGAGGTCTCAGAGAGTTGTGTCTTCAGTCTGCCATCTTGGCTCTGCCCCCCCCCTCATTTCCTTTTTTTTTTTTTTTAATAATAGTGTTGCTGATAGAAGAATTATTTCTTTCTCTATGGTACACTTCAATATAGAAATTCAAAGGAGAAAAGATGAATTAATATATTTCATATATCACTTTTATCAAATACACAGATAAAGACAGCTCTTCTCAAAGAAAAGAAGTTTTAGCTTTCCATTTATCTTGGTAGAAATAAATCAAAGGTGTTATGACTTCTCTCTTTTAGGGTGTATGCCTAAATCTATTGAGAACATTATTCTCCCCACCTAAATTTAAAATAAGCAAATAAATAAATATGTAAATATTCAAATAAACCTTCTCTAAAATGCATAATTCTCTGTTATTCTCTTTTCTTCCTAACTCTTTCTTCTCCTTCTCCTTCCCTTCATAACTCCTCTACCTTTCTCCCTTTCTCTGCCTCCTTCCCTCATCCCCCTTCCAATGAAAATCATAGAAAAAGCTCTAGATCCTCATGGACTTCAATTTTACTTTTCTCATTACTCAAACCTTTACCTTTTGGCTTATGAGAATCTCTCAATTTTATTTGTTCTCTCCAATGTTAGCAGTGGTGCTTTAATGGTAAATCTGAACCTGAATTTCTTTTTTTTTTCTTTCATATTAAAACCTCAACTTATGTACTATTGGACATAAAGTCAGTTGTATCCATAATCAATAGACATTATTTGTACCTTAATGACTACAATGTAGTTGTTGATGTAGCAAACAAACAAACAAACAAAACCATAGTTAAAATCATTGGATATATAAATACAGTCACAGGACTTCTTAGAATTAGCCAATTTTTAGTAAAAAAAAAAATTCAATAACAGCATGCTTTTTGTAAAGCTAAAAATAAATGAGAAGACCATAAAAAGTACATCTCAAATATTTTTTGTCTATCAAACATTTACAAAATAAACTTCATATAGATAGTGATTAATGTGGATTTAAAGGCAGATGAACTTTCACTGATGTTTTTTAATATATTACTTTAAGTTTTATGAATTTTAATTGAGATGACATAGGTAAAATTCATTTTACATTTTAAAGCAGTAACTAAATCCCAATTATTTCTTATTATTCAAAAGCTAAATTAATCCATAATCTCGTAAGTATGGAAAAATCCTTTCACCAATGCCGATATTTACTTATCCATGGTTTCTTATTCCCATTTGATTCTTCCCCATTAGAAAAACATTTTTTAAAAAATCAATTAGCATCTATGTTTTTTTTTTCCCTTCAACCTCTCTCCCTGCTAGGGGGATAATTAAAACAAAATGCCTTAACAAATGCATATAATGAAACAAAACACATTTCCACAGTTCCTATGTCTAAAAATTCATGTCTCACTCAATATCCAATCCCTCATCCCTCTGTCATGAGGTGAGAAGCAATTTTCATCTTGGTCCTCTGGAAACATGCTTGATTATATTTATCAAGTTCTCAAGTATTTTTTAATTCTTCATCTAGCCAATGTTTTTGTTATGAAATAGTTTTATAATTTTGTACATATTTTTTCCTCTAAATAATATCAGAATTCAGCTAATACTTGCAGATCAGTGCAATGTAAGTGAATTAGACAAAACACTGGCAGTTTATATTGTTATGTAAACATTAAAAACCTTACTCTTTGAATACTTCCTCCATGTAACTTGTTTCAGTCTATAGAGTTGTTAGCAAATAGATTTTTATAAGGAAATTGCCTAAGCCAAAAAATATTTTGCATATTTTTACATATATCCATGTACTTTTCTACTATAGAAAGAAAAATCTTAGAAGGCAATCATTGTTTCATTTTTGTTATAGCAATTCTATCATTTTGTTCTAGAAGACATTGTGGAATTAATAATTGTTTGTTTATTTTTTGATTGAATCTTAAAGAATTGATTACGTCTATGAAGACAATGCGAGGTTAAACAATTTTTCAAGATAAGACAGCATTATTGACAGTGATTGCTTAAAATAAACTTGTTCAATTTATTTGTTTAATTGTCAATTGTCAATGAAAAAGTGTTAAGCAAATACAAGGCTGTAGCATATTTCTGAAAGATTATTTCAATCCTAGACCTTCTCTACTTGTTGGAAATGGAAAGGTCAAAATACTTTTCAAATTCCTTTGTTGCATGAGTCCTAATAAAAAGTCTATTTCTCTATTTCATAAGGAATAATAATTGGATTTTCATTCAGAAATGACACAATCCAATAGGCAAAGCAATATCAATAATGATTGTGTTAATTTGTATGCAAGAGGTGACTCACCATATTATATTAAAAATGATGTGGAGTTAGAGCTCCACTATGTAAAATTGACTAATAAAGAAAGTAATTTCAAGTGATAGGTAATCCCATTTGTATATCTTCAATTACATCTTATTTATACTGTTCATTTTACTGTATTAATCATTTCCTGCCATTGCTGAAGCTCAATGTTTGCATGAGCTGATTAACAATAAATTGATCCCACAGAGTAAAGTCATGTATGATGAACCTCTTGAGACAAATAAAAAGTGTACATAAGATTTAATTTCATGTTTTTCTACTCCTATTGAGACTTGCATATGAAGAACAGAAACAAAAAAGTCAAGGCAGGAAGAATAGCAGCAGGATATTGAATACATATCAAATAGACAGAAAGTACAACTCTACACTGCAAGGGTTGCCTTAATGTAAAGATAGGTATAGAGAAATATGAAAAAACTAGCTACAAATGTTTGATTCTGAAATCTTGATATTAATACTTTGAACTCTGTCATCTTCTTACCTCTGCCCTGTACAAGCACACTCAGAAACAAAGAAGAAAATGAACATAAGCCCCTTCCCTCAAAAAAAGTTATAAGACCATATTTCTGTTGTTTCCTATACTTAGTATTGAGGGAATATGGCAAGAGTTGCTTTATTTATACTGCTTCAAGATGGTTAAAAAAGATGATCTAGATGTAGTTCTGCTACAGTCTGGCATTATATTATGGTTTTACTTTATAGGTTATTGATTTCATTGTTGTTTCTTGATTAGTTGTTGGTTTTGGTTTTATATAATAAATAAATAGTGCATGTAATTTACATATGCACTAATATTCATGACTTTCTACAGATTCTAAGAAATGTTTTGCACTAATGTGTTTTTATAAATTATTCATATATATATATATACATATATACTACATATTTATATGAATATATGTATCTATAATTTGTATTTGCACATAATTGTATAGAAGAAAATGGATGGAAGTTTTAGAGGATAACTGACTCATTAAGGAAAAAAATAAAATAATTTTAAAGAATTTTAAAATCATTTATCAATTAAATTATCAAATAATTATCAACTGCCTTAAGTTTGAAAATTTGAGAATATTTCTATCCTCTCAGTGAATTTAGGGGAAAGAAAAGGAAAGCCAAGGATTGTGAGACAAACTATGATCTCAGAGTTATATGATAAGGGATGATTATAAACAATTCTTTAAGTAAAGGGCTGAAGAATGCTTTGTCAAAGCAAACCAGATATTGAGAAAAGTAAAATGCCCAGGATTAGACAGACTTAAATGTCTGAGAGGAGTTTTGAGTGTCAAGGTCTTTCTCATGTCAAGTACAGCACTCTATAAACATATATAAATGTTAATTAAGCACTTACCACGTGCCATGTATTATGCTAAGTACTGAGGAAACAAGTAGAAGGGAAAAAAAAAAAGATGACTCATGCCCTCAAGAAGCTTACCATCTAAGGGGAAAGACAATATAGACTAGGAGCTTAAAATGTCAAGAAGGGTAGAAATGAAGGCATAATTGCATATTTTATATTCCAGAAGTCAAATATATAGTCAGGCAGAGAATGAAAGTACAATAACCTTAAACCCTCCCATAAAAAAAAATAGCCCTAGCAAGATTTTGCCATTAATTGGCATGAAGAAAATCTTGGTGAGGGATATTTCATGGTGAGTAGGTTGTGTAAGAGAGGCTATTTAAGGCTCCTAAGACTTTAAGCACCAAAAGAATGTTCAAGATAATCCAACAGTAAAAGGGACGTGATTTTGAGATTTGGTGAAAGCCAGGAGCAACTGGAGAAAAGAAGGTGTATAGATCTTAACAGTGTAGAAATGGCACAGAATGAACCCTAAGTCTTCCTGATTATCCAAACCAAAAAGACAGTGGCAATTCTCAAAACAGGCTACAGACTCATACTGAAAAATACAATTTCAGCACTTAAAGAAAACTCAGCTTTCACAAAGACCAATTTGTACCTGAGCAGAAATTTTACTTGCATCATATCTGAGCAGTTACTTGTGTCCCAGCTTAATTTTAAGGATTCCAAGTTATAAAGAATTTCTGGTCTCCTGGAGCTACGCAATTTACTTTTGGGTACTCTAATTAGAAAACTATTTCATTTTTTGTTTTGTTTTGTTTTGTTTTTTCAATAATGAGGCAAAGTTAGTCTCTCTAACTTCCATCCATTACTTCTATTTGTGCTCTTTGTAGTCAAACAGACTGTCTAAATTCTCTTTCATATGTTTATTATTATTATTTTTTCCTGAGGCAATTGGGGTTAAGTGACTTGCCCAAGGTCACACAGCTAGGGAATGTTAAGTGTCTGAGCCCAGATTTGAACTCAGGTCCTCCTGACTTCAGGGCTGGTGCTTAATCCACTGTGCCACCTAGCTGCCCCTTCTCTTTCATATGTTAACCTGTCAAATATTTAAAGGCAGCTGTCATGTAATCTGTAAGTCTACTTTTGTCTAAGCTAATGATTTTCATTTCATTCAATTCTGAAAAGATATTGAATAGAAATTATGAGGAAAACATAATAATTATATGACCAGTTTGGTCCTACTTCTGGAATATATTGACTTGCCAATATGCTTCCTAAAGTGTGATGCCTCAAAATGAATATCAGACTTTAGAAGTGGTCAAACTAAGAATAGTACAGTAGATACATCATCTTCATTCTTCATAGTGTATCTTTCAATTAAGTCATATTCATTATCTATTTTGTTTGTTGTGTCCTATTATTGAATACAGATTTCACAAAAGTCCCCATATATTTCCACTCCACATAAACTCTTTTATAGATATGCTTTTCCTGCCTTGTTATTTATTCATTGTAGTTTTTAATCTATGAAAGATTTTTCATTTCTACTACTGCATTTCATTTATTTAGTTTAGCTCAACATTTTAAACGATTGAGATTTTTTTTAATCTTGGCTTGCTTACTTCATTAATCACTTGTAATATCATCATCTATAAATTTGATTTTTTATATTTTTATATTTTTTGTATTTTGTGAAAGTAATCAGAAAAAAAATCAGAAATAAGAAAAAAACAGAACCAGGAACAAACCCTTGGTTCTCCTCATTAGATGATGTACCCTCAGTGTTATCATAAATGTTGGACATCCTTCTCTGGGAATCTTGTTTCCATCCAAAGTTTATTGGTATTGCCATGGATCACTGAAGATGTGTCTGTCATAGTTGATCATCCCATAATCCTGCTCTTTCTGTGTACAATGCATTCCTAGTTCTGCTTGTTTCCCTCCGCATCAGTTCATGAAAATCTTTCCAGGCCTTTCGAAAATCAGCTTGTTCATTTTATAGAATAATAATATTCCATTACTTTTATATGTCATAACTTATTCAGATATTTCTCAAATGATGGACATCTACTCATTTTCCAATTCTTTGTCACCACAAAAAGGGCTGCTATAAACCTTTTTGCAAATGTAGGTCTTTTCCCTCCTTTATAATTTCTTTGATATACAGACTCAATAGTGGATCAAAAAGTATACACAGTTTTTATAGTACTTTGAGCATAGTTCCATAACACAGAATGTTTGGATCATTTCACAACTCTACCAATAATACATTAGTGTCCCAGTTTCCCAACATTTTCTCTAACATTTATCATTATTTTTTCTGTCATTTTAGCCAATTTGAGAGGTATAAGGTAGTACTTCAGGGCTGTTTAAATTTGTATATCTCTAAGAAATAGTGATTTAGAGCATTTTTTGAAATATGGCTATATATGGCTTTAATTTCTTCATCTGAAATTGTTGTTATTCTTTTACCATTATCAATTGAAGAGTGACTTGTATTCTCATAAATTTTATACTGTTCTTTATATAGTTTAGAAATAAAGTCTTTATCAAAAACAGTAGTTCTTTTTTGGAAGTTTATCTAACTTCTTACCTAATGGCATCTTTGTGGAGTATATAATCAGATAATAGCAATTAATATTTACATAATGCTTTAAAGCTTTCAAAGCTTAAATATGTTATCTAAATTGATCTTCAAAATTACCATGTGATATAAGTGTTATTTTCCCTTCCGTTTTGCAAATGAGGAAACTAAGACTGAGAGAAATTTAATAACTTGTCCAGGTTTAAATAACTAGTAATATCTAAGACAGAATTTGTACTCAGGATTTCCCAACTCTAAGCTTTTATCCTCTACATGACTTAGCAGCTGTTTTAAGTTCTTTCCCATTTGTGATTCATATACAGAGGGAACATTAGGTTAAGAAGCATTCTTGTGGTCTGAAACTACACTGAGATAAACAATCATTTACTTAGTTAAATGAGAAAATGAGATAAAGCCACAAACTTCTGTAATATTTGCTTTATCTTTTATCTTTCCTTAGGAAGATGTTGACATTCCTTATAATACCATAATTCTACTTCCTATACATTACTTACAGAAAAAAAAAAAACCTCAAGCATGTAAGAAAATAATTCAGTGAATCAAATTGTCTATTCTCTTAGATAGAATCACCAAAAATAATTATGGAGTCTACTTAGACAATAACAACATAAAAAACAACCTTGGATTTTTTTGTACCTAGAGGCATTTGTGTGTGTGTTTGTTTATGTGTGTGTGTGTGTGTGTGTGTGTGTGTGTGTGTATGAAAACAAATCTTTTCTAATGCAGTCTTCTCCTGCCTGATTCTTATGGAACTCTACCGTTTTTCTCTGCCAACTTCCATCAATAATTTTCCTTCATGAAAACATTCAGCTTCTTAGACAATTAACAGCTTTCTATTTGTGACATTGGAGGTAGAAAATGAATCAGTATCCAATGTCTCTACAAATCAACTAACATATTTCCATAAATCTAATCAATGCTATGTGGACAACTCAGCTAAGTCTTGCTCTGAACAAGGAGAATGACAATAGTCTGAATAACCTAGTTGTCAGATGTTAAGGGTACTTTCAATATTATTATGAATTCCTTCTCACAAAGCTCTCTGGATTAAAGATCAACTCAATAATAATTCTGACTTTCCTGATGGCTATCATGGGGGTATCCTGAACTTGTGAAGACAAAGTTGTGTGCTTGTCTCTCTGGGGATTCTGATCTTGATATATTATTGCTCTGTATTCTCTCACTATTCTCCCCCACTTCATTTAACTGCTCTCCCTTGTGTGAGGTAAAATTTGCCTTTAAGAAAGTGCTATTTCTTTTAGTATCATTGGTCCAGTCTGAATGTTTAATGGAAGTCCCTAAATCCTAAGCAAGGAGCTCTAGAAAACTGGTACAATGTGTTATCTCTATGCACAATCACCATATTATTCTGAATGAATTACATAAACCATTTAAAATGTTTTATTAAGTAAGGATCACATTTCTAATAAGGTTCTATCACAAAGCTAAAAGAACATTGAGCCATACTCATAATAATAATAATAACTGAGTTAATGCTTCAAAATTTTCAAAGCACACATATTATCTAATTTGAATAACTATAATTGAATGGTCCTTTGAGTTATATTCACTGGATTTGGATATTTGTATATGTGTTTATGTGTGTATATGTGTCAATGAATTGGATCTAAGATTTCTTTAGTAAAGGACATTTTGGGCAGAAAAAATTTTCTGTACCAAGTCATATTAGCAATTTTTCTGCAGTTTATTGTCTTAGAGAGTTGCAGGGAGTCTTAAAAGCTGAAGCAACTTACCCTGTATCACATAGCTTATATATGTTAGAATTTAGACTTGACCTTAATGCTTTTGATGCCACATCTTCATTTATCATGCTAACTTGCCTCTCATAATCATATCCATAAGATACTTATATTTATTCCAAATAAGGATTGGTACCCAAGTAGTACCTGTATATAGGTATAAAATGTAAGCTGAGTTATGAGAAGAGAAAAAAAAGAAAAAATAAATAAATAAAAGAAAAAAAAGTTTTCATTTTGTCTCTATAAGTCCTTAACTGAAAACCTGGCCACTTATTCTCTCTGTATCAGATGGTTTCATCTTAAGATAGGAGTAGGATAGAGACTGGACTCATGGTTTCATTGGAGTGTGGAGATCCTAGTGAGGGATGAAGTCTAATAATACCAGGGAAAACCTATTCTTCAATTTACAATCTTAGGACATTTAGGTACTACTGTATATAAATTTGTGAACTCAGAGTCAGGAAGGCCCTGGTTTGTATTCTGGGCAAGTCATTTAACTTTTCTCAGTTTCTGTTAATTTTAATCTGTAAAATGGAGATGATAATAATAATAGAACCATCTCCCAGGATTGTTCTAAGTGTTATGTACAAGGTGTTGTTTTGAAAACCTTAAATTACTATAGAAATGTTAGCCAAAATCATTATTTTGGAAAGAGTGAATTCTGAGGTTAAATGACTTATGCAAAGCCGCACAACTATAACTATACCTGTAAAGACATAACTATAAAATGAATTGTTACATGAGACTAAACATATTTGCTATTTCCACCTAATAATATTGCAAGAATAAATTAAAGCTTCATTAGTTAAACAGTATTACAAAAATATTTTTGAAATATACCATCATTTCTATTCAATTATATAAGGCATTTTGTACAGTTCTGTGGTATATACAAATTTGGATAA
Organism: Myrmecobius fasciatus; assembly: GCA_023553655.1. Taxonomy (NCBI): domain Eukaryota; kingdom Metazoa; phylum Chordata; class Mammalia; order Dasyuromorphia; family Myrmecobiidae; genus Myrmecobius; species Myrmecobius fasciatus. Next base: position 9,941 of record JAJPUD010022559.1, on the reverse strand, counting down.
GACTCATTCTTTGCCTTTAAAAAGCTGTGAATCCATTTGGGAGTGAGTCATATACAAATAGAAAAAAATCAATTAAAAAAAAGTAGTAGAGGGCAGCTAAGTGGAAGAGTGGATAGAGCACTAGCCCTGAAGTCAGGAAGACCTGAGTTCAAATCTGGCCTCAGACACTTAACATTCTCTAGCTGTGTGACCTTGGGCAAGTCACTTAACCCCAATTGCCTCAGCAAAACAAAACAAAACAAAAAAAGTAGTAGGTAGGAGCATGGTGCAATGAAGAGTCTGAATTGGATTTTTAATTTTGGAAGAGTTAGTATTTTAATTTGGCTTTGCAGTTCCTGTAAAATGTCAATAACAAAACAATAGAGAAAGGTTTCTTCTTCCAGTAGGAGATAACAGTAAAAAGAAAGAACATTTCAAGGACATTACATTTATCTAATTTCCCACTTATATCATTATTTAGAAAATCTCACATAATAAGAATTTGAAGGAAGTTGTCAATTATCCAACACTGAAGCAATATTTTAGATCTTATCTTATTCCTCTTACCTGTGAATAATTACTAATTGTATTTACTTAGGTTTTTGTTCAGTCATTTTTCAGTCATGCCTGACTCTTTGTGAGTCCATTTGAAGTTTTCTTGGCAAAGGTATGTAATAATATGCTATTTCCTTCTAACGCTTGTTTTACTTATGGGAAAACTGAGGCAAACAGGATTACATTGACTTGCTCAGTTACAGAATTAATAAGTAGAATTAATAAGTATCTGAAGCCAGATTTGAACTTAGAGAGGTAAGTCTTTCTGACTTCAGGTCTGGCATTTAAACTACTGTTCTACCTAGATGTCTTTTCAATAACAAGGCTTTGTAGAAATTCAAATTCTTTTAAAGAAGGAGGTGGAAAGGAGGGACGAAGGGGGAAAAATAGATGGAATAAAAATAGAAACAAATATGAAAATAAATCAAAGGACAAGGAAGCAAAACGATTTGCATCATTTCAGGCACTATTATAAAGAAAAGATTTTGGGATAACTTCAGCTCTGAAAATTCTTTTTCCACTTCATGTTGAACGGAATCAATCCTCCACACTAATTCTTGACTATCCCCATACCATATCAATAGTTTTCAAGACACCTTCCCCATTTCTCTCATTACAGATTCCTAGAATTTGCTCTGATTCTGGCTCTAATTGCTGAACATTCATTTTATCATTCCCAGAACCAAACACCCATGTCACTTTCTGACCATCTCCAAAACATTGTATATGTCCATTGTTCTTCGGTCTTTACTTACTACTCTGTGTTGGTTTTCTTAATTAGAAAGTAAGCTTCTTAAGGGCAAAGACATTCTTGTTTGACTTTTTTTGTGTGGAGAGCTTATTTATTAAAAGCTCATTATATTCTTTTCTGGAATATAATGTTTTAAATAAATAAGCTCTAATATATCTATGTGCATTTCCAATTATCTTCACTTTTAGTATGTAGACCAAGTTTTAGGTTCCATTATTCTTAACATATCCTAGAACAATTTAAAACTAAGTGCTTTAGCTGGGTTCTGATTTATAGATCATTGGGCCCAAGTTTTATCTTTTAAATATTATCACATACCAAAAATAATCAGTACCCTAGTTCCATTATAAAATCCACGCAATGTCGCTAACTGGAAACAGGTATTGATTTGAGCATTTTGCTCTGAAATTACACAACTGAAAGGGGCCTTGTTCTTCTGACTCTGAACCAATGACCTCATTGATTTCTACCTGACACCAGGAATCTATGCAGGTTGTTCTGTTAAGATTCTTCTGCCAATCTCAATTCCCAAGGATACATACAGTGCTTTCCTCTTCTATGAAGCCATTTCTTACCCAACCAATTTTTAGAAGCAAAATGATTCCAATATCACATTGAACAAATAATCCATTTATTCTGCAATTTTATCTTCCTACATTTTTGGTACCCATTATGGATTCTGATTTGTTTTATTTAGATGGTTGTAAATTATATGTGTACATAAGAAGTGATATTCAGGATGTCATAAAAGCCCTAATTATACGGCATAGTACTGGGCATTATAATTAACAGGTGGGCAATCTTATTGATGTGTTTATGTGCATAAAACATTAAAAGGACTAGACAAATATCTCAGGCATTTCTTTAGCATTTAACTTTTTAAAAATTTATTTTTTAATATATAGACTTAGTTTCCATCTTTTGCTGTGCATTTTTTATGAATCTCTGCTCTTCAGAGGGAAGAGAAGTACTGAAATAAGATATCCTATCTCACCATCTGACCATCTGCCTCTAATCTCATACTATACTTTGCTACTACAAACTATACTTTGCCACAATCTTTAACCACTTTTGGGGAGAGAAGTATTCTCTGCTCAGTGATTCAAATTCTCATACTTCAAACCCTTTTAAATCTCATTGATTCTGGGCTCCTATAGTTCACTTCCCAAAGCCCATTCCCTAGGAAGCATTACTTAATTTCTTATTCCCAACACCTTCAAACGTTGCACTCTAAGGACTCAACCAAATGCTACCCTATTCTTCTATAGAGTCTTATGCAATGACTATTCCATGGGCAACATACTCTTCTTCATCCTAAATCTTTTTCTCTACCACTTCCAACTACTAAGTATTATTTAAACCAACTTTCCTTTAATGGCACATCCTCTTTGGCAATCCTTTCTAGTACTGGTTTAAATTTTATATTTTTCCTTTAGCTCACTCTTCAAGGTGGGGGAGATAAAAAACTTTTTATTGCCACTTCCAGATTTTTCCCCTACCTGAATCATTCAGTGACCTCTCCTCCTTTGAAGTTCATGTTATCAGGATAATACACCAGGATTTATACCATGAATGCGGGGCTGGTTCAATTTTAGGAAAAATATTAGCATGATTGACTATAACAATAACTAAACTAACAGAAATCACAAAATTATCTCACCAGATACAGATAAAGCATTTAACAAAATCCAACACCCATTCCTATTACAAAAAAAAAATACTATAGTGTATGGGAATAAATGAAATTTTCTTTAACATGATCAGTAGCATCTATTCAAAACCATCCATAAGCAGCATATGTAATGGGGAAAAATAGAACCATTCCCAATAAGATCGAAAACAAGCCAGGACTACCGACTGTCACCATATTATCTTTAGCAGTAAGAGGGAAAAAAAAGAAATTAAATGAATTAGAGTAGGTAATGAGGAAACCAAATTATCATTCTTTGCAGATGATATGATGGTACACTTAAATAATTCTAGAGAATCAACTAAAAAAAACTTCTAGAAACAATTCAGAACTTTAGCAAATTGCATGATACAAATAAATTCATCAGCATTTATGTATGTAACCAAAAATATCCAGCAGCAAGTGGTTCAAAGAGAAATTCCATTTAAAAATTATTGTAAATAACATAAAACATTTGGGAGTCTAGCTGCCAAGACAAAGTCAGGAGCTTTATGAACACAATTAAAAACCACTTTCCACACAAATAAAGTCAGATCTAATCAATTGGAAATATATCAAGTGCTCATGGGTAGGCCAAACTAATATAATAAAAATGACAATTCTACCTAAATTAATCTGTTTACTCAGTGGCATATCAATAACACTCTCAAGACATTACTTTACAGAGCTAGAAAAAAAATTATAACAAAGTTCATCTGGAATAACAAAAGGTCAAGAATTTCAAAAGAATTAATGAAAAAATTGCAAATAAAAGTGGCCTACCTATATCAAACCTAAAACTATATTATAAAGTAGCAGTCACCAAAAACATTTGGCACTGTCTAAGAAATGAAGTAGTCAATTGACAGAAGAGGTTAGGGTCATAATATTCAATAGTCAAATTTCTAGACAGCTAGTTTTTGATAAACCCAAAGACCCAAGGTACTGGGATAAAAAGGCACAATTTGATAAAAATTGCTTGGAAAATTGAAAATTAGCATGGCAGAAATAGGCATTGGCCTACATTTAACACCCTATACTAACATAAGGTAAAAATAAATTAATGATATAGACATAGTGAGACTATAAGCAAAATAGAAGAAGTACAGTCTACCCCTTAGAGCTGTGGGGATGGAAGGGATTTATGTCCAAAGAAGAAGTATGCAAAATATACATTAAGAAATTATGAAATATAAAATGGATAATTTTGTTTATATTAATTAAAGAGTTGTTGTACAAACAATACCAATGCAGATAAGATTAGGAGGGAAGCAGTAAAGTGGGAAAGAAATTTACATCCAAAGTTTCTGATAAAGACCTCATTTCTAAAGTATACAGACAATTGATTCAAATTTCTAAGAGTACAAGTCATTCTTCAATTAATGAATGGTCAAAGCATATGAACAGACAATTTTCAGATGAAGAAATTAAAACCATTTCTAATCATATGAAAAAAATGCTCCAAATCACTATTGATCAGGGAAATGCAAATTATGATAATTGTGAGGTACCACTAGACACCTCTTGAATTAGTTAAAATGATAGGAAAAGATAATGATGAATGTTGAAGGGGGTATTGAAAACTGGGACACTAATACATTGTTGGTGGAGTTGCAAACTGATCCAACCATTCTGGAAAACAATTTGGAACAATGTCCAAAGGGCTATCAAACTGTGTATACTCTCTGATGCAGCAATGTCTCTACTGGAGCTGTATCTCAAAGAGATCATGAAAAAAAGAAATGGACCCATATGTGCCAAAATGTTTGTAGCAGTTCTTTTTGTAGTGACAAGAAGTTGAAAACTGAGTGGCTATCCATCAGTTGGATAGTGGCTGAATGAATAAGTTATAATATGTGAATGTTATGGAATATTGCTGTTTTATAAGAAATTATCAACAGGATGATTTCAGAAAGCCTGGGAGAGAGTTACATGAACTAATGCTGAATGAAGTGACTAGTACATTGTACACAGCAACAGCAAGATTATGTCATGATCAACTAGGATAGATGTGGCTCTTTTCCACAGTTAGGTGATTCATACCAGTTCCAATGGTCTTGTGATGAAGCAAGTCATTTGGACCCAGAGAGAGGACTGTGGGGAGTGAGTGATGATCACAACATAGTATTGTCACTCTTTTGTTATTTGCTTACATTTTGTTTTCTTTATAATTTTTTTTCTTTTTGATCTGATTTTTCTTGTGCAGCATGATAATTGTGGAGATATGTACAGAGGAATTGCACAGGTTTAACATAGATTACTTGCCATTTAGGGGAACGGATTAGTGGGATTGGAAGGAGAAACAAATTTGGAACACAAGGTATTGTGAGGATGAATGCTGAGAATTATCCATGCCTATCTTTTCAAAATAAGAAGTTCTAATTCAAAAAAAATAAAACAGGAAGTCAGAATTATTTTAGGAAGAATGAAGGTTAAAACAAAATGAAAATATTTCTCTAAAGACACCATTAATGACTTAAAACAATTTTCTAAATTGAAAAATATTCTTCATATAAAATGACCACAAACTTTTATTAATATATCTCAAAACTTCATAGCTACTCCTTAAGTCTCTCTTACTGTAAATCATCCTCAGAGAAAATAGAGACCAGTCCTAGAGTATATAAATTCTTCTTTCTTTGGGCATTAGCAGGGATAAGATTGCCAAGGAAAGGATATTTTTATTGCAAACCTAAAATAACCATCTAATTTGAATTCATCCCTCTGACCAAGATACTAATTGTTCACTCCATTGCTAGTAAATATTCCTCCATAAGCAATTGATCTGAAACTTCTATTTCAAAGTTAATAAAAAAAACAATGCAAGCAATGACACAAAAGTGTTCTCTCGTCTCCCCATTTCCATCTGTAGCTTAACAGAGATTTGTTTCATTGGCTTTGATGTTTCAGCTGTCACACAGTGATGTTACTACAAGGGAAGAAAAGACAGTTTGATTTATTGACAGTTAATTAGCAGCCTAAAATTGCAGCAGCCTGGGGGATGTTTAAAATGACAAGGAAAACAAGTAGGGGGGGGAAATGATTTAAAAGGAAATCACACAGGAGTTTTTCACTGTAAATTGTATGCCCCTGTAGTGAGTTTTTCATTCTTTTAGATGCTCAAATCAAACACCAACTTGATTCACCAAGAAACTGATGCTTATGAAGGTATCTCCCACATCAAAACACCTGCAAACAGCAAACAACTTATTCTCACTCTTTTATTTATTATGCCAACACAACAGATTTTATATGTCATAAACCTAGAAATATATTCCTCTGGTTCTGTATAGTATATTACATTGTTATTTGACTTGCCAAAAGAATTAAAAGCCATCAAATTTTTGACAAAAATCTATTGCAAGATGCTTCACAGACAAAACAGAATTACAGAAACAAAGAAACAAATTTGAATTGAATCAGGAAAAATTCCTGATTCGTTGGGTAGCTATTTAGATGAAATAACATTTTCCATCTCTTTTGGAGGTTCAGATATTTAATTATAAAACGATCAATTAGCGCAAAGATTAGGATAGCTTTTAAACAGTAGAGATTTTCTTGTACAAACTGAGATTGCAAAATATTATGTGAACTATTCTTTGGATTTTCTGTTTTATTTGCCCCTACTTTATCTGATTTTGTTGCCTTGTAATTTGGGTTGTTGCCTTGGGTTTGGGTTTTCTTCTATTTCTTTGATTATCTTTTTATTTAAAGTATTGAGTTCCAAATTCTATCCCTCCTTTCCTTTTTTCCTCCTTCCTGACATGGCAAGCAATTCGATCAGCAATACATATATGCAAATATATAGTCATTTTGAAAAGACTCAAAAGAAAAAAGTGAAAGAAAGAAACTATAAACTAGAATTATTCAGTTTGTATTGAATCAGACTGCATTGAATCAGTATCATTTCTTTCTCTGAAGGCAAATAATATGCTTCATCATTAGTCCTATGGGAATGTTTTGAATCATTGTACTGTTGAGAATAGCAAAGGTTTTTTTTTTTTTGAACAATATTTTTTGAGTAATATTGTTACTGTGTTCAACTTCCTCCTGATTCTGTTCCCTTCCCTATGCATCAGTTCATGTAAATATTTCCAGTTTTGTTCTGAAATCATCTTGCTTATCATTTTTTATACACAATAATCTAATCTCCCATTAAAACTTTGCTTAGCCATTACTTACTTGATGAAATTCCCTTTGATTTCTAAATCTTTGTCAGGACAAAAGAACTCATAAATATTTTTTGTTTGGAAATTGACCTTTTCCCCTTTTTTGGTAGAGGGATATCTTTAGGATATAAACCTAGAGTAATATTGCTGGATCCAATTGGATTCACAGTTTAATAACCTTTTAAGTATAGTTCAAAATGGTTAGATCAGTTTACAACACCAACAACAGTGCAGTGCTATTCTATTTTCCTTACATTGCTTCCAACATCTAACAGTTTCCCTTTTTTTGGAGGATTGCCTTGTGTCACCGAACCAATTAGAAGAACCCAATTTTTCATACTTGATCATCTCACAATCTTGCTGTTACTCTGTGCAATGTATTCCTGGCTCTAACTGTTTCTCTCAAAATCAGTTCATATAAATCTTTGCAGTCCTCTCTGAAATCAACTTGTTCATCATTTTTATAGAACAATAATATTCCATTATGTGCATATACCACAACTTATTCAATCATTCCCCATTTGCTGCACATCTACTCATTTTCCAATTCTTTGCTAACAAAAAGAATTGCTACAAACATTTTTACACATGAAGATTGTTTTCCCTCCTTTGTGATTCCCTTGTAATACAGACTTAGTTTTAACACTTCTGGATCACAGTTTTATAGCCCTTTGGTCATATTTCCAAATTGTCCTCCAGCATGTTTGGATCATTTCACAACTCCACAAAAAACATATTAGTGTTCCAATTTTCCTACATTCCCTCCAACATTTATCAATATCTTGTTCATCTTAGACAATTTGAGAGGTGTCATGTGGTACCACAGAGTTGTTTTAATTTGCAGTTCTCTAATCAATAGTGGATTTAGACCATTTTTTCATAAACTATAGATGGCTTTAATTTCATCATCTGAAAATTGTTCATAGACTTTGACCATTTATCAATTCTATTCTTATAAATTTGATGTAGATTTTAAATATATTTTAGAAATGATATCTTTATTAGAAACAATGGCTGTAAATTTTTTTCCCAGCTTCATATTTCTTTTAATCTTTTTGTTGGTTTTCCTTATATATTTAAGAATTTATCATACATATTACAAAAAATAATTCTTCAGTTTTCTCCTTGCCTTATAAATATGGTTGCATTTTTAGTTGCAAAATAAATTTATTTTGTTCTTGCAAAATATTTATATATTATGTCCACACCTAATATCTGCTGTACTGTTTTTGTTTGCTTAGGAGTTTTTGTGAAATAGTGTTTTTTTTTTTTTTTCTAAAAGCTTGAATATTTGAGTTTGTCATATGCTCAATGACTATGGTCATTTACTTAATGTTATTTATACTTAATCTCTCACACTAATTCACTATTCTTTTCTTAGATAGTACTAGTTTGTTGTTTTGACCAGACTATCTTTTCATATTTTTTTTCATTGAATGCCTTGATATTCTTGAGTTTTTGTGTATAATCCTTATGATTTATTGATATAATCTCTTTGTTAGTATTTTATTTAAATTTCTGTATCAATATTCCTTAGGAAATTGGTCTAGTTCATTTTGGTATCAGTACCATATTTGAGACATAAAAGAAATTTGGTAAGACTATTTTTGCTTATTTTTCCAAATATTTTATATAGTGCTAAGATTAATGGTTCTTTAAATACTTGGTAAAATTCAAGTATATATGTCCATTTGGTCCTGAGGATTTTTTCTCTGGGAATCCATTGAGAACTTGTTTATTTTATTTTTTTATTTAAGATTAAATCATTTAGGCAGCTAGGTGGTGCAATGGATAGAGCACCAGCTCTGAAGAAAGGCACACCTGAGTTCAAATTTGGCCCTAGGCACTTAAAACTTACTACTTGTATGTCCCTGGGTAAGTCACTTAGCCTCAATTGCCTCAGCAAAAAATGAGTAAATAAACAAAAATAAATATTAAAAAGATTGAACTATTGAATTATTTTAGTTTTTGTTAGTGTATGCAATTTATATTTTCATACATATTTATCCATTATATAACTGGGCAAAATAGCTCCTAATTGTGAAATTTTCCTCTTTATTGGTGGTAAATTTATCCCTTTCATTTTTGATACTAGTACTCTTCTTTTTTTTTTCTTCCTGAGGCAATTAAGGTTAAGCGGCTTGCCCAGGGTCACACAGATAGGAAGTATTAAGTTCCCAAGACCAGATTTGAAATCAGGTCCTCATGACTTCCAGACTGGTGTTCTAACCATTGCATCACCTACCAGCCCCTACTTTCCTTTTTTTTTTAAATCAAATTAACCAATGAATTATCTATTTTATTTTTATTTTGTTTTTGTTGTCATAAAACCAATTTGTAATTTTATTTATCAAGTCAACAATTTCCATACTTTCAATTTTGTTATTTCCTTTGATTTTCAGGATTTACAATTTGATGTTTAATTAAGAATTTTTAACTTCTTTTTCTAGCTTTTTGTTACTTGCATGTTTGATTTATTGATTATTTTTTTCTATATGACTATGTAAGCAATTAGATATATAAATTTTCCTCTAAGTACTGCTTCATCTGCATCTATAAATTTTGGTGTATTGTTTTATTTTCCTTGAGGAAATTGTCAATTGTTTCTATGATTTACTCTTTGATTGACTTGCTTTTTAGAATTAGATTATTTAATTTCTAATTACTTTGAATGTCTCCATTGTTCATTATTGAATGCACTTTTAATTGCATTATTATCTGAAAATGATATATTTACTATTTCTTATTTTCTTCATTTGATTGTGAGGTTTTTAACGTCTTAATACATGGTCATTTTTTGGTGGTGGTGTTGGTGGTA
>JAJPUD010022558.1:0-21218 GCA_023553655.1 Myrmecobius fasciatus | reverse complement strand
TTCACAGCTCCACCAACAATGCATCAGTGTCCCAGCCCTCCCACAACCCCTCCAACATTCATCATTAACTTTTCCTGTCATTTTAGCCAATCTGACAGGTGTGAAGTGGTACCTCAGGGTTGTCTTGATTTGCATTTCTCTGATCAACAGTGATTTGGAGCACCTTTTCATATGACTATAAATAGTTTTAATTTCATCCTCTGAAAATTGTCTGTTCATATCCTTTGACCATTTATTGATTGGAGAATGGCTTGAATTTTTATAAATATGAGACAATTCTCTATATATTTTTGAGATGAGACCTTTATCAGAACCTTTGAATGTAAAGATGATTTCCCAATTTATTACTTCCCTCCTAATCTTGTCTGCATTGATTTTGTTTGTACAAAAACTTTTTAACTTAATATAGTCAAAGTTATCTATCTGGTTTTCAATTAAGAGTTCCAGTTCTTCTTTGGACATAAATTTATTCCATCTCCAAAGGTCTGAGAGGTGAACTATATTACATTCCTCTAATTTACTTATAGTATCACTCTTTATATCCAGAGAAGATCTGAAACTCTTAATTGAACACCAGATAGATAATTTTGATTATATTAAGTTAAAAAGTTTCTGTACAAACAAAACTAATGCAGACAAGATTAGGAGGGAAGCATCAAATTGGGAAATCATCTTTACATGTAAGGGTTCTGATAAAGGTCTCATCTCTAAGATATATAGAGAATTGTCTCATATTTATAAGAATTCAAGCCATTCTGCAATTGATAAATGGTGAAAGGATATGAACAGACAATTTTCAGATGAGGAAATTAAAACTATTTATAATCATATGAAAAGGTGCTCCAAATCACTATTGATCAGAGAAATGCAAATTAAGACAACTCTGAGGTACCACTACACACCTGTCAGATTGGCTAAAATGACAGGAAAAGATAAAGATAAATGTTGGAGGGGATGTGGGAAGACTGGGACACTGATGCATTGTTGGTGGATCTGTGAACAGATCCAGCCATTCTGGAGAGCAATTTGGAGCTATGCTCAAAAAGTTATCAGACTATGCATACCCTTTGACCCCGTAGTGTTTCTATTGGGCTTATATTCCAAAGAAATCATAAGGGAAGGAAAGGGCCCCACATGTGCAAGAATATTTGTGGCAGCGCTTTTTGTAGTGGCTAGAAACTGGAAACTGAATGGATGCCCATCAATTGGAGAGTAGCTGAATAAATTATGATATATGAATGTTATGGAATATTATTGTTCTGTAAGAAATGACCAGCAGGACGATTTCAGAGAGGCCTGGAGAGACTTGCATGAACTAATGCTCAGTGAATTGAGCAGAACCAAGAGATCATTATTCATGGCAACAACAATACTATATGAGGATCAGTTCTAATGGACATGACTCTCCTCAACAATGAAATGCTTCAAACCAGTTCCAATTGTTCGGTGAAGAGAGCCATATACACCTAGAGAGAGGGATGTGAAATGTGGACCACAACATAACATTTTCATACTCTATTGATGTTTGCTTGCATTGTGTTTCCTTTCTCAGATTTTTTTTTCTTGTAGATATGATTTTTCTTGCACAGCAAAATAAGCGTGGAAATATGTATACATGTATTTGATTTGTCATGTATATTAACATAATTATCATGTAGTGGATATCCTGCCATCTAGGGGAGGGGTGGGGAGTAGGGGGGAAAAATTTGTAACAGAGAGCTTTGTAAGGATTAATGTTTAGGAATAACCCATACATATGTTTTGCAAATAAAAAGTATTAATAAAAAAAATCATTAGTGATTAGTTAATTTAACTTCATTTTAGAGATGAGGACACTCAAAGGGGAAAGCATTGGGAATTGTAGATTAGAAAATGTCTCTTGAAGATGGTAAGATTTGAGCTGAATTTTAAAGAAAGTCAGCAAAACTAAGGGGTGAAATTGAGGAAAGAGGGCATTCCAGGGATAAGAGACAACAATCTCAAAAATACAGAGATGGGAGATGGAGTGTCATGTGAGAGGAATAGCAACATAATAAATTCTTGCATATGAAATCTCTGTGTATTTTTTTAATGTTGAAGTTTTTACTTATTTTATTTTTAATTTCTGGAGTAAAACAAGCATTTCCATACATAGTATAATAAAAAAATGATTGCTCATGAAACTGCAAATTTATTGTGCAAAACTTGCTATTCCTCTTAAATGTATAATAAAATTATCATGAAAATTGCTTTTTTTTTCTTTATTTTCCTCTCCCCTCACTCTAGAAATAGCTACCATTAGACACAAATATGTCTATGTACAATCATTCTATACATACTTCTATTTATCAGTTCTTTCTATGAATGCAGATATTGTCTTCCCCCCACATGTTTTTTTTTTGTAGTCAATTTGGGTGTATATAATATTCAAAGTGATTTATTCATTTAAAGTTGATCTTAAAACAATATTGCTGTTACTGTAGATATATTCTCTTAGTTCTGCTCACTTCTCTCTCCATTATTTTGTGCAAATCTATCCATATTTTTCTAAGATTATAGAACTCATCATTTCTTTTTTTAAAATGTATTTTATCTTAAATTTATACAATGGAGCAAGCATTTCCATTATATTTCTAACATCATTTTTATAGCACAGTAATGTTCCATCATAATCATATACTACAACTTGTTAAGCCTTTCTCCACTTGATGAACATCCCTGTCCTTTCCAGTTCTTTGTCACCACAAAGAGAGTTGCTATAAATATTTTAAAACATACAGTTTGATGTTACTACATCAAAGAGTATAGGCAGTTTAGTAACTCCTTGAGAATAATTCTAGACTGCACAATGTATGTGTTTAGTGCTTGTTTCTTTAATGGTGATTCATAATGGTGAAATGACTTGCTTAGAGTCACACTGCTAATAAATTGCAGAGACTGATCTTTAAACTACTCTCCTGACTTTCAGTCCAATATTTTTTGTATTTCACTATATTGCTTCCATAATTTAAATTTGGGGTCTTAAAGGGCAGATTAAAAAAATCATAGAGTCCTAGAACTAGAAGGAACTTCAAAGCCAGCATTGTTTAACCTCCTATCCAGTTCAAAAATTCCTCCTTCAATATCTCTGGCAGGTAAGATTATTCATTGTCTGTTTTACCTGAAAATGAGGTAGTGATATGGAGTCATTGTCATAGGTAGCTACTTGATTAGCAAGTAGAACATGCAATTACAGGAAAGAAGATAGATCTTGAGTGAACTGGTGACAGTAGTTTATTCTTTTCCTAGGCACAAGACTAATTTAACTCAAAAAAACCCCACAGACTTCTTGGAGAACTGGAAAAAAATTTCAGATGGAGAAAATACTTTTTATCTGCTTTATAAGGTTCAAAACTTAAATTGTGGAGCTAATATAAGGTATGGGAAAGAGTATTGAATTGAGTCAGGAGACTGGCTTTAAGACCAGGCAGTGCTGTTTTTACTAGAGTGTGGCTAACCTCAACAAGAAGTTGAAACTGACTCAATAAAAAAGAGGTTACCAAGTAAGAAATAATTTTTTTTAAATTTGCCAAAGCAATAATCTGACTTGTACTTGTAAAGACTCATTGGATCTTAGATGTAGAGCAAGAAAGGACTTTAGAAGTCAACTAGAACAATACCCTCATTTTTAGAGATGCTGACTCAGGCTCAATGAAATTACCTAAGATCATACAAGTACTGATAAGCAGTAGAACCAGGATTTGAATTGTGGTCCTGTAAACTCAAGCTAAATGCTTTGCCCAATATATCACCCTGTCTTACTTTTTACTCGTCTATCTCTCTCTTTACAGTCAAGCAAAGTATGTTTAACAAGACATTGAACTTGGAACAAAATGGGAAATGAGAACTAAGAAGGGAAGTGCACATTGATAAATAAATGGCCTCAACCTTCCAATTACAGCAATTAAGGCAGGGACTGAGCTGCCAACCCCCTGCCAGCTACTATGATACATGAGAAGGATGGGGAATGATTTTGGAAAATGATTTTTTGATTATAAAGAAGGTGAGCAAAGTATACATTATGGAATGAGAGGATGCTTAAGATTACTTCCTCACTCCATTTCTAAAATTTTTATCAAAACAAAATTTCCTCAAAATCACAATATTTTCTTCAAAACTATATTTCTAGTCATTATAATTCTGACTTGTTAATCTATGTTTTGCCATAGACAGGCATGTTTCACTTTATATGGTGCAAAAAATACTTCTGATGAGCAGTTTTGCAAATAAGAAACATTTTATCTTATGGAAAGCTTCTTACAAATTCATTCCTTTGTAGAAAATTTATAGGTTTTGAAGTATTTTATCTGTTTGCCTGAAAATAAACCTCCTCAGATGTATATATGAGTGACTATTTACAATTTTGAATGGAGAAAGATTTCCCTCTCAGGATGATGACTTTTTATATTTAAATATTATTAGTTTAGGATGAAAATTAAATTCCACAAGTATTTATTAAGTACACACTGTGTGCAAAGATCACAGTGCTAGATATTAGGGGAAAGACAAAAAGTAGCAAGGTTTTTGACTTTATGAAGTGTACAGTCTAGTAAGGAATATGGTACATGCACCCTGATATACAGACACTAGCCTACTATCTATCTCTTTCTTCCTTCCTTCCTTTCTTTCTTTCTATCTAGTTCTATTTATATATGCATATACATACATACATATAGGCATATATAAATAATACATCCAAATTACATATATACTATAAGTACTACATACATATGTAATATATACATATGGGAAATGCATGATTATTTATTTGCTTCACTTTTTCAGGCACATAAAAATAAATATCTATTTCTTACTATGGGTAGAATGAACTGCAGTCCATTTTGAGTTCTGTCACTAACTTTCCAGGTGACCTTGGTCCAGTTACTTTATAGCTCGCTATAGTATTGATAGCTTTGCATTAGTGGCCTACTATAGTGCCAATAGCACTGGATAAAATCAAAACACTTATGTTCAAAACTGGATTCTATTACTCAAAATCCATGTGAGCTTGTTCACCTGAAAAGTGGATAGACTAAGAGATCTCTATTAACTTTTCCTGATGCATATCCTTAAAAGACA
Source organism: Myrmecobius fasciatus (assembly GCA_023553655.1). NCBI lineage: Eukaryota > Metazoa > Chordata > Mammalia > Dasyuromorphia > Myrmecobiidae > Myrmecobius > Myrmecobius fasciatus. The sequence goes on along the minus strand of JAJPUD010022558.1, from coordinate 16,121 downwards.
TCTTCGAACCAAATTTTCCTTATCTGCAGATTGTAGGTAAATGGATGGATTATATCTAAGGTCCTTTCTATTTCTAACATTCTATGATTCTTTGGAATTTGTTTGGAAATTGTTTGAATGGAATGGAATGGAAATTGTTTATAGTCATTCAAAACACATTCTTACATTGGCCATGTCCAAAAGACAAATATATCTCAATCTTGTAGTCTGAATCCACTACCTTTCTATCAGGAGGTAGAGAGCAATATTTCAACATAGACCTAATACTAACATTACTGGATCAAAGACTATGCACAGTTTAACAAATTTAGGGATTAGTTCCCAATTTTTGCATACATTTTTACAGATAATGTCTATTGTGATCTAACTTCTTGTATGATTTAAGGGTATAGAGGGAGTTGTTCCAGATTTTCTTTTAGAGTTCTAATGGCATCCACTTTATCTTTACATTCTCTCCAGTGCCATGTGCATTATATAAGCAAAAAGGGCAGTGTCACTGGATCAAAGACTATATGGAGGGAGTAAAGTGTAAGAAGGTTGGAAAAGAAAAGGGCAATTAGATTAGAAAGAACCGTGAATGTCAAACAGAAGATTTTGTTGTTGATTCTGGAGAGAATAAGGAGCCAATGGAATTTATTGAGTCAGGATTGGGATTAGGGCATGGACAGACCTACACTTTAGGAAAATGACTGATAGCTGTGTGAACTGGGCAAGTCATCTATTTAAATGGAAATGCTATATATATGTGTGTGTCTCTGTGTGTATATATACATATATATCCCATTTCCTAGCCAGGTAATTAGGAGTTTCAGATGAGATAACCTACAAAAAAAATCTATACAAATTTTTAAGTTCTATATAAACATTAGATATTAATGTGTTTAAGTGATATTCCCTAAGGTAATGGCATGAAGAATGCAATAGATATTCATAGAGATAAAACAGGAAACTCATGCATGATTTATGGAATAAAGACTCATGTAACTTGTTGCTCATTGCTTATTAATCTGGACTTGGTTAAACCAGGTCCCATTTTGGGGGCTTCTCCAAAATCATACCTCTTTGGATCAATGAAAATACATGTAGAGTTCACTTTGGGAAAATCTCCAAAGATAGTTCATGTCTGGGTCTCCACTGATATGGGTAAAAACATTCCTCAGAGCCCATGTAAGAGTTCAAGGTTATAATTCATTAATTAGATAGAGGATAGCCTTTATTCTACTTCACAAAAAATTCAAAAGCACATAAAAGAATTCCCAGTAGCTCATAAACAATCAACATATTTTTTCTTACTCTGTACTGAGTCTAACCTTTCACAGGATCCTCAAATCCACACTCCCCCCGATACCCTGCTGACTTCCCTTGGAAGGAAAAGAGGATTAGAATTACCAGAATTATTGGACAGGACCCTGCCAAATCAGTAATTCTCATTCAATTAACTTTTTACTACAGAGATCTAGAGAGACATGTAATCTTACAGAATTATTGTGAGGACTTGGACTTTCCTCAGAAAGGAAACTTATTTGAGGTTGCTGACTGCCAACTTTCTCCTTCCTTTCCTCCCCCAAATCACCTGTTTTTCACTGGACTCAAACCAAACTCAAAACTCAAGGTAATAGAAGAGGACAAATGTATCCCATATGTATTCAACTCTTCATGTTCTTTTAGCTTTAGAATCCTCATCTATAAGCCTCTCATTTCTCTTTAAAATTTCTAAAAAAAAATATTTCATTAAATATTACAATTAAATGTAAAAATTTTTAAATATTCATTTTTAAATTTTTTATTTATGGAATAAAACAAGAATTTCTAAACTGTAATAAAAGCTCTTGCACATGAAACTGCAAATCTAATTCATTATTCCTTTAAATATATATTAAAGTTATTGTATAAATTTATTTTTCTCTCTTTTTTAAAACCCCCTGCCCTAGAGATGGTTACTATTAGACACTATGTACATATGTAAAACTGTTCTATACATACTTCTATTTATCAGATCTTTTCTCTTAGATGCAGACAGAATCTCTCTTTTTATGTCCTTTGTCATTAATTTGAGTTAAATTTGTAGTTAATTTGAGCAAAGTAGAATAGAATTAACCCAAAGATAAATGTGAAATACACAAAATTAGAGAAATTACCCCAATGTTTATATGGATTATTTATGTCTGACCTGTAGCAGAGCATTGTGAGCTCATATTGGTTTGATCAGCCACAGTTGGACACGCTGTAACTCAATTCAAAGGAATCTTCCCGGGTTTTTCTGAAGCTATCCTTATCATTTCTTATAGAACAATAGTATTCTGTCACAAACATATACCACAATTTGTTCAGCCATTCCCCAATTGATGGGCATCCCCTCAATTTCCAATTATTTGCCTTTACAAAAAAGCTACTACAAATGTTTTTGTGCAAATGGATACTTTTCCCTTTTCTTTTATTTCTTTGGGATATAGATCTAATAGTGGTATTGCTGGATCAAAATGTATTCACAATTTTAAGCCCTTTGGGCAGAATTCCAAATTGCTCTTCAGAATGATTGTACCAATTCACAACTATCAGCAGTGTATTAGTGTCTCAGTTTTTTCCATACTCCCTTGCAGCACATTTATTGTTTTTCTTTTCTGTCATGTTAGACCAACCTGATAGTTGTGAGGTGTTATTTTAGAGTTATTTCAATTTGCATTTTTCCAATTTATAGTGATTTAGGGCATTATTTTCATGAAATTATTGATAGCTTTAATTTCTTCTTCTTTTGAAAACTTCCTGTTCATATCTTTTGGCCATTTATCAATTGAGGAATGACTCATATTTTTATTAATTTGGCCTCTTCTCTTTTTAAATAGAAAGCTCTCTCCACAAAGTTCTTCTTTTTTTTTGGATAGAAGACTAGATTCTGGTACCTTCAAATTTGGGATTGCTAGAAAGAGATAACTTCCAAGTCAAATGCTTCCCAAAAATCTTCTTTCTTTTGTCAGAAGGCAATGGAACAAGGTTCTACCCAGGAACACTTCTTTGATAGAAGACTGAAACCTGTAAAACTTTAATTTAAGTTTGCTAGGGAGGACACTTTGGATGAGGAATTCTCAAAACCTTTCCAGAAGCTAGGGTTCAAGAGCTTTGACTAATTCAATCACAATTTCCTTGTCTATGACCAATACATGGCTGACAATATATGGTTCTAAGGTACTTTACCTCTAAATTATATACCAATGGTTTCCTCAGTCCTAATTCTATTGAGAAGCAAAGGGGTAAAAAATATAAAAATAAAAAAGGGAGCAGTTCTATTGAAAGCCATATACCAAAAGGGAGCATGTTTCCTCCTCAATAGTCTGTTTTACAACTGTTTACAATTCATCTGAAGGGCAGTCTCCTATTAATGAAACCCATCTTCTAGAAGTAGCAAAAGGATTATTCATACTCTCTATGGGAAGATACAATCAAAATATAAAAGTATCACCTTCATGAAAGATAATTTGATCAGGGAAATTTCTTGTCAAGCTTACATTTGCTATTACAGATCAACACTGGGGGAAAGTAGTCAAAGCAAAAGTTTTCAACCTCAGCCCAAATCAAGGTTATTGTCGTGTAGGTCCTCTAGTGCTTTAAGAAAATCTCAAATACAAAAATATGGCCCACATGAATTAGTGGAAAATAATTCATTTTTAAAAAAGAATGTTTGCCAAAAGATTTGACATAGTTTTCCTCAAAATTGCCCAACTTCTCCAGTTGAAGGGAAAAAATAGGCTGTCCCTAGATCTTGGATGAAGAGTAGAAAAAGAGTTTAATATCTTACCTGCCATTTCAATTGCTTTTCTCAGAGAAATAATAGAAATGAAGGAAATATTACAACTTTTATTTTTGGTCAATCCGTATCAGATTCAGGGGCAGTTAGATGGCACAGTGGTTAGAATGCTGAGTCTAGAATCAGAAACACTCATAGTCTTGAGTTCAAATTTGACCTCAGACACTTATTAGCTGTGTGACCCTGGGCAAGTCACAATCCTGTTTGCCTCACTTTCCTTGTCTGTAAAATGAACTGGAATAGGAAATGGCAAACTACTCCAGTATCTTTCAAGAAAACCCCATAACAGGTCATGAAGAGTCAGACACAATTGAAAAATAAAATGACTGAATTGTACCAGATACAGGAACGTTAGATAGAAATGAATAGAAAAGAGGCTGCTTATCCATTACCAGAAAGGATGAGTCTGAGGAACTTTTCCTTTTGAGTTCACTCTTACTGTCTAGATAATTATCAACAGGGGCTCAAGTTTGGTTGGAGTTTAAACTCCACATTTTAGGGACCTTAAAAAAGCTGCAACCAGATGAGAACTTTGGGAAAGCTTTTTTATTTGTGAAGGAGGAGGAGGGAGAGAGAGAGAGAGAGAGAGAGAGAGAGAGAGAGAGAGAGAGAGAGGGGGGGGGGAGAGTGTAGGATGGTTATAGCAGGGATCTGATGTGGGAAGAGTAAAATAATTAAAAGATTCTCCCACCTTTTCCAATTGTACTCCCATTTTCTTTATTTCTTTCCCTTTTTTCCTGTTGCCTTCCCAGATCTTTTTCTTTTCTTCTTATCCATAAGTACTGGATGACAAATGGAGGAGGTGAATTGTAACAAATTATCAAATATTAGATACTCAGATGGATCTGTGATCCATTGTTCTGATCAATTATCCAATTGATTTCAACATTTCTTCCATTCTGATATAGCTTCAGTTCACAATTCATCCATGCTTGTTTATCCTGGGCAGTTCTCCCATAAATTTGCCACAAAGGATCTGCCCTTATAGGCATTTTGCTTTTATTATTGTAATTATTTGTTATAATAATTTCTGTTTATATGACATTTTAATGAGTGAGGACCATGTATGTTTCTCTTTATTTAATCTAATGGAGTCCAATATGCTCTCAAATTGTATAGGAGGAATTACTAAAAGTGAGAGAAAGAGAAATTATTTTTGTTCGAAAGATGATTTTGATTTGGAAAAAACTTAAAGTATTCATTTTAAGAGTGTGAAGTTATCACTAATAAAAAAAAATCCAACCATGATGTCCCTGAGTTATGTGTCATATTATTTTTTGACTAATCCATCCGGCAAGGTTTCTGTCCTTGTCCCATTTTATGTGCTTCACTGCAGTTATTATGAGGTCCTTGCACTGACTTTTTAATCGGATAAGGACTACACGTCATAATGACTGACTAGGTCAACTCTAAAGTGCTAAGATTAATTTATATCTGATCCTAAGCCCATAAAAATATAAAAGGAAACAAGACAAGGAGAGGCTATTTCCATTATTCCACATGACTGTTCCATGTCAGGTGATGGATTGTTTATGGCTTACAGGGCAAAGCAGTTTAGAAAATTCACTGGATACATGGGGTCAACTATTACATTAAAGGCAAAATAAATTTAAATTTGATTGATCTAATGGATGTAAATATTTTTGGTTGTTGTTTTCTTGCTTTATCAACTGTTGGAGAATGGAAATTTGGAATATGTTAGGACTGAACCCAATACTCATTCCATACCTATGGGAAATCCCAGCTTCATTTGGTCAAGTCATTCCAAATGAGAAGTCTCAAATGTTTTCTGAATCATTGAAAGTGCTCCTGACTTCAGTGGAAATTCTTTTTATTCCTAGTATTGAGAGGATAGGATTTTTTCCACTATACTACATGATCATCCCTTCCCCTGGCTTCTCTCTGAAATCATTCCCTGGCCCTTCCTTCTCAGAAGAGGACCATACCTCATACTTAAAAAAAAAGACCATCTCAAACTCCCCCTTCTCCCCAATTCTACATCTGAGATCCCCATAGCATAAAATTATTTTCTTTTGTTACAGTTTTAGAGGAAGGCCTTTTCCCTTGTAAATACCAATCCATTTACTTGTTACTGATCTAATCTTTTCCCATGTACTAAGAAAGCTTCTCTCTTCAATTGAATATCCCCTCCTTCTCTCTACTTTTATCTCTCCAGTTCCACTGACTCTCCTCCCTAGTTGTCTATCATCACACTCAGATCTTTGCCTGTTTAAAGTACTTTCCTTTGGGTCTACTATCCCTTCAATCTATCATCCTATATCATCTTCTCCTCTCCTTTAAAAAGAAGCTACTTAGTTCCGTTGTTTATACTTGATTACCTTAGGCCCACTTCTCATTATTTGCAGCCTGACTTCTAAGTCTCCTAATTAATTACAACAGCCCTCTCTAGGAACACTAATGATCTCTTTATTTCTTTATCCAAAGATTTTTTTCTAAGTTCTCATCTTTCTTTATTTCTTTGCAGCATTTGACAGTGTTGATGATCATTTTTTCCTGGATACTCTCTCATCCCTGGTTTTTGGTGATTCTGTGAATCTCTTCTGGCTCCTTCTTAGTTATTTTGCAGGATCTTCCTCCATTACTGCAGCATGTAAATACTTAGGGTTCTCCTCTCCTCTCTTTTCCTCTCCCTCCTCCTTCTCTTCTTCTCCCCTGCTCCTCTTCTTCTCTTTCTATTCCTCCTCTTCCTTCTCCTCCTTCTCTTCCTCTTCCTCCTTCTTTGAGTGAACTAGATTAAGTAAATCAGTAATGCACAGTGGCAGAAGCACAGTCAAAGTGCTGGAGATTTTGAATCCAGCTTCTTTTAATTCGAAGGCAAACAATTTCTCAGAGCCTCAATTTCCCTATTGAAAATAGAATTTTGACCAACACCTAACACCTTATATCTAGATCAAATGAGTTCATGATTTAGATATAAAGGGTGATACAATAAGCAAATTAGGAGAACAAATGATAGTCGGTAGACTATCTAGATCTGTGGAGAAGGAAGGAATTTATGGCCAAAGAAGAACTAGAGAACATTATGAAATGCAAAATGGATAATTTTGATTATATTAAATTATAATGTTTTTGTACAAACAAAACCATTGCAGGTAAGATTAGAAGGGAAGCAGAAACCTGGAGAAAAATTTTACATTCAAGGGCTCTGATAAAGGCCTCATTTCTAAAACATGGAAAATTAACTCAAATTTGTAAGAATACAAATCATTTCCCAATTGATAAAGTCAAAAGATATGAGCAGACAATTTACAGACAAAAAAATTAAAGCCATTTCTAGTCATATGAAAATGCTCTAAATCACTATTGGTTAGATAAATGCAAATTAAGACAACCTAAGACAATTCTGAGGTAACTACTTCACACCTCTCAGATAATGATAAATGTTGGAGGAGATGTGGGAAAACTTGGACACTAAGACATTGTTGGTGGAGTTGTGAACTGATCAAACTATTCTGCAGAGTATTGAAACTATGCCCAAAGAGCTATCAAACTGTGCATATCCTTTGATCCCCGTTTCTCTACTGGGTCTTTATCCCAAAGAATCATAAAAAAGATGAAAGGACGCACATGTGCAAAAATGTTTGTAGCAGTCCTTTTTGTAGTAGCTAGGAACTGGAAAGTGAGTGGGTCGCCATCAGTTGGGGAATGGCAAAATAAATTATGGTATATGAATGTAATACAATATTATTGTTCTATAAGAAATAATCAGCAGGATGATTTCAGAAAGGCATACAAAGACTTAAATGAAGTGATGTTAAGTGAATCGAGTAGAACCAATAGAACATTGCACATAACAATAACAAGATTATGTGATGATCAACTCTGATAGACTTGGCTTTTTTTTAACAGTAAGGTGATTTAAATCAATTCCAAAAGACTTGTGATAGAGAGAGCCATCTGCATCCAGAAAGAGGACTGTGGGAACTGAATGTGGATCACAGCATAATATTTTCATCTTTTTTGTTGTTGTTTGCTTGCTATTTTTTTTCTCATTTTTTTTCCTTTTTGATCTGACTTTTCTTGTGCAGCATGATAAATAGGAAAATTTGTTTTGAAGAATTTCTCATGTTTAACCTAGATTGGATTACTTGCTATTTAGGGGAGGGAGGGAGGGGATGGGAGGGGGAAAAGTTTGGAACACAAAGCTTTGCCAGGCCAAAGAAGATCTGGAATTCTTAATTGAACACCAGATAGATAATTTTGATTATCTTAAGTTAAAAAGTTTCTGTACAAACAAAACTAATGCAGACAAGATTAGGAGGGAAGCATCAAATTGGGAAATCATCTTTACATTTAAGGGTTCTGATAAAGGTCTCATCTCTAAGATAGAGAATTGTCTCATATTTATAAGAATTCAAGCCATTCTGCAATTGATAAATGGTCAAAGGATATGAACAGACAATTTTCAGATGAGGAAATTAAAACTATTTATAATCATATGAAAAGGGGCTCCAAATCACTATTGACCAGAGAAATGCAAATTAAGACAACTCTGAGATACCACTACACACCTGTCAGATTGGCTAAAATGAAAGGAAAAGATAACGATGAATGTTGGAGGGGATGTGGAAAGACTGGGAAACTGATGCATTGTTGGTGGAACTGTGAACGGATCCAGCCATTCTGGAGAGCAATTGGGAGCTATGCTCAAAAAGTTATCAAACTGTGCATACCCTTTGACCCAGCAGTGTTTCTATTGGGCTTGTATCCCAAAGAAATCATAAGAGAAGGAAAGGGCCCCACATGTGCAAGAATGTTTGTGGCAGCCCTTTTTGTAGTGGCTAGAAACTGGAAACTGAATGGATGCCCATCAATTGGAGAGTGGCTGAATAAATTATGGTATATGAATGTTATGGAATATTATTGTTCTGTAAGAAACGACCAGCAGGATGATTTCAGAGAGGCCTGGAGAGACTTGCATGAACTAATGCTCAGTGAAGTGAGCAGAACCAAGAGATCATTATTCACGGCAACAACAATACTATATGAGGATCATTTCTAATGGACATGACTCTCTTCAACAATGAAATGCTTCAAACCAGTTCCAATTGTTTGGTGAAGAGAGCCATATACACCTAGAGAGAGGGATGTGAAATGTGGACCACAACATAACATTTTCATGTTCTCTATTGAGGTTTGCTTGCATTGTATTTCCTTTATCGTATTATTCTTTCTTGTAGTTATGATTTTTCCTGCACAAAAAAAAATGATGTGTGGCAAAAACTATACATATATTCGATTTCTTAAGTGTTCTAACATAATTATCATGTAGTGGATATCCTGCCATCTAGGGGACGGGTGGGGAGTAGGGGGGAAAAATTTGTAACAGAAAGCTTTGTAAGGGTTAATGTTTAGGAATTACCCATACATATGTTTTGCAAATAAAAAGTATTAATAAAAAAAACAAAAACAAAACAAAAACAAAAACAAAGCTTTGCCAGGGTGAATGTTAAAATCTATCTTTGCGTGTATTTTGAAAATAAAAAAAATCTATTATTATTAAAAAAAAGAAAATAGGGTTGATAAAATTTGTCTTTTTTAATAGAATTGCTGTGAGGCTCAAATGCAATATACAAAATGTTTTATTTACCAAATTTGAAGTCTTACATAAATGTTGTTCAATTATGTCCAACTCTCCATGACCCCTTGGAATTTTCTTGGCAAAAGTACTGGATGATTTGCCATTTCCATCTCCAGCTCATACAGATGAGAAAACTGAGGCAAATAAGGTTGCCTTGTCACTTGCCAAGGTCACACAGCTAGTAAGTATCTGAGACCAGATTTAAACTCATGTCCTTCTGACTTTAGGCCTGGTATTCTATCCATTGAACCAGCTAACTGTCCTTACATTAATGGTAGGTTTTTATTAATAGATCCTTTTTACATAAGGATTTAAAATATAATGTATGTGATAAGTAATGTAAATATTCTTATAATTCATTTAACAGATGAGTAAACTGAAAGTCAAAGGGGAAGTCAGCTAACCTCTTTAGGCCTGAGTGTTTTCACCTCTAAAATGAGAAATTTGGGCTATGTGATTCTTCCCAGTTCAAAATTCTCAGAATAAAATACTTTTATTATTTGGGGGCAAAGATAATGGATAGTATAGTGATTCAAGAGCAATGTTTCTGTGAAGACAAAGAACATGGATCCAAATTGGGTCTTTTGGGGATAGTTATTCAGTCTCTCCAGGACTCAATTTCTTCTTCCATAAAATAATTAGATTGGATTAAAGGACCTCCAAGTTTCTTCCTACTTAAAAATCCATGATTACAAGTAAATAAACTTCCTTAAGGAAGCTAATTGACATTTTTTTGTTTATCTGAATTAATTTCTAGGGTTTCATTATAATTGTTTGGAAGAATTTTTCTTTCTCTTTTCTGAATACTCCTAAGGATGAATTGTTTGAGTGTTTTCCAAGATTAAGAGACCTGAGAGATTATTTGACATTTGTCTCATATCAATCTATAATTCCTGGTTTTACCAGAATTAATAGATTCTTATGATTATCACTTTGTACCAGACATAGACTCAATTTCATTAAAGAAAATCCCAGAGGATTTTGACTTTTTATTTTGTATTTTTAGCACTTAACACAGTGCCTGCACATAGTAGGTGCTTAATAAGTACTTATTAACCAATGATTTATTGGTGACATACACTAAACAGTTCCCAGAAGCATTTATATTCTAACTTAATGGGAACATGAAAATCTTCCTAATGTAATATAAAAATGAGCTCTCTCTTTCGTATCCTTTTCTCCCTGCTTCCAATTTGTATTTCCCTTGGTGCTTTCCCCTGAAACTGCCCATAATTTAATCCATTAGTAGATCAGGTTTTGCCAGGCCTGTTCATCGATATTTTATCCTTGGACTCTTTCAAGAAAAATCAATGTATGGCTTTTCTGTTAATTAGCATAATGCTGATAAAATGAATAAGGTTATCAGCATTACTGAAACAATAATACTTACTTAGTCTTATTAAGTAGACACTAAAGGAAAAGATCACACACACACATCTCTATGTGTGTGTATGTGTGTTTATTAGAATGAGGCTACTAAGAAGTGGTAGGTACTGAGTTGCCTTTGGGTTAAAACAGCATCTGTTCACCAATCCCAGCACTCCTGTTGACAGGGATTGAAAGATGAGTGAAGAAAGGGTTTAGAAGTAGTGATTCCAAGCTTTACCCATCTAAAGCTAGTTAGATGGTGACTTAGGAGCCCAGTTACTTAGATCTTAGAATTGTACTCTTCTATACAATCAATCAATCTGCTGTGATAGAAGGAAGGCTGAATTTGGAGTCAAAAGACCTGGGTTAAAATTGTAATTTGACTATTTATTAGCTATGATCATGGAGCAGTCAATTGATTTATTTGCTCCTTAATAACAGCAGGTCTTGGTCATCTCCAAAGTTCCTTCCATTTCCAATACCTATTCATTAAAGATGGCTTGCTTAAGAGAAGAAGAGGGAAGTAGAGTCAGCAATAACAGGGTGTTCAGAGTGGTTCACAGGACCATTTTGCAGATGACAAAATGTTTTGGGGGAAGCTAGATAATTTCCCTAGGGACACATTGTTTTTAAGTGTGAAACCAGATTTGAAATCAGACTTTTCAGAGTGCAATATTTCATCCTCTGGACCACCTAACTGTCTCTAAATGGTACACTGTAGGGAGAGTAATTTGGGCAACCATATGGGATAGGGAGAACCATACTAATTGCTTCATGGAGTGAGAGATAAAGGGGACCCCTGACTTTAATCTCAATGCCCCATAGTTTCACTACCCAAGAAGCTAAGTTGCCTCAGATCTTTAGGACTAAGTAGACAGGTACATGACCTTCTTAGAACAAGGGACAGGAACTTGGTCAAGAGTTTGCCAAATTTTTTTCCTTATCTATTTGCTTTCCCCAAACTGTTCTCTATGCTGCACCCCTTACTTTCCTTTCCCCTTTCTTCTTCAAATCAAACGTACCATCTGCTGTGACAAGTGTACTCATTCACCTTTTCCCTCTTATCTCCTCTCTGGCAGCTAAGTGCTCTGCAGGCTGGCAGTCTAATCTCATTGCTGATACTGTATTTCTGTATTCATCATTCCACCCTCGGGCTGCTGCGGCTGCTGACACCACTGCCATTGCTGCCCAATCTTTCCTTTTATCAGGAAAAGGAAGAAAATGAGGCTACATCCCAGACAAAAAAGGGGGGATTGTTGGAGGTAGCAGAAAAGGTGGGAAGGAGAGGGCATCAGCTCCCAAAGGGCATGCATACCACTGTTATTGGGGAGGGGTGGAGACCTTCACAATTGAATCTTGAAGGGAGGTCATGCATTTTCCATCTCAGCTTTGTAACTGCCTACTTTCATGTTATAGTCTATGCTCATTACCTTGAGCACAGAGGCATATATAATCATATTTTTGTGGAAAGGACAATCAGGTGCTTTTCTCCTCAACCTTCCTCCCTCCTTCCCTCTCTCTCTCTCTCTCTCTCTCTGCTCCTCCTCCTTCTCTTCTTCTCCCTTCCTGCCTTCCTCTTCATCTATCTCTTTTCCCCCTCTCTTTCCTTCCCTTCCTCCTTCCCTCTTTCCCTCCCTTCTCATTCTCCTTCCCTCCTTTCTTTCCTCCATCTCCCCTCCTCTCTCCTCTTTCTCTCCTTCTCCTTTCCCTTTCTCTCTCCCTTTCCTTCTCCCTCTTTCTCTCCTTTTCCCTCTCCCTCTCCCTTTCCTTCTCCCTTCCTCCCTCCTTTTCTCTCTCTCTCTCTCTCTCTCTCTCTCTCTCTCTCTCTCTCTCTCTCTCTCTCTCTCTCTCTCATATTTTAATGAGGATGGTATGAAGGCATTGGTTGCCTGCGGCCTAGGGACAGTCCAGGGATACTATAGAGCAGTAGTGTCAAACTCAAATAGAAAGAGGTTCTTTTAAATTAATGTTATCTTCACTGTATTATATTTGTTTACTTATTTTATTAAACATTTTCCAGTTACATTTCTGATTTGGTTCAAGTTGCCTTTGGAGTTTTGTGGGTGCTTGTGGCTGCAGGCTGTGATTTGACATTTCTGCCAATATATAGTGTCTTTAACTATTTATGCCTGCCATCTATTGTAGATTTTTAACAAGGCATCTTCTTCATCAATATCATAAAACCACTGCATATAACATGTCACCTAGGCCTTACTTAAAAATATTAATGCCTTTATTTTTTAAAGAACTTTTCGCCTTTCAAGAAACTTTTACTTCTACAACTTTATTATCTAAGTGAACAAATACACAAAGGCCTTGGCTTTTTTTTTTCCTGAGACAACTGGGGTTAAGGAACTTGCCCAGGGTCACACAGCTAGGAAATGTTGTGTGTCTGAGGCCAGATTTGAGCTCAGGTGCTCCAGACTTCAGGGCTGGCGCTCTATCCACTGTGCCACCTAGCTGCCCCACGAATACACAAAGGATCTCTGTATGTCCCTCTCCAGAGAAATTCAGCAATCATATAGCATACCGTGTTTCTATGTGTGGGCTGCAATATACATACATATGAACTGTGGGTCTACAAAAGAATGACAGAGGTAGGATTCAAAGTTAATATCAAAGGACTGAATAGTGTGTTTTAATCAAATGCTGTGGTTTTTATCACCATTAATAACTATCATCATTTAGGGAAAAGATGGAGTATTAGTGAAACTACACTCACATACTACTCTATCTCCTTAAATCTACAAATCCCTCCTCTTCCCCACCACAAAACCCCTGTTCTTACTAGACTTGGACATTCTTTTCATAGTAAAGACATTTGTTGAAGGTAGCCTAGCTGTACCAGATCTGAAACTATATTATAAATCTGCAGTCAGTAAAACCATTTGGTACTGGCTAAGAATCAGAGTAGTTGATCAGTGGAATAGTGTAAGTTCACAGGACAAAATAATCAATAACTATAGTAATCTAGTGTTAGACAAACCTCAAAACCCCAGCTTTTGGGATAAGAACTCATTATTTGACAAAAACTGCTGGGAAAATTGGAAACTAGTATGGCAGAAACTAGGCATTGGCCCACAAATTACACCTTTTACCAAAATAAGATCAAAATGGGTTCATGATCTAGACATAAAGAATGACATTATAAACAAATTAGAAGAACAGGATAGTTTACCTCTCAGATCTGTGGAGGAGGAAGGAATTTGTGAACAAAAAAGAACTAGAGATCATTATCAATTGCAAAATAGATAATTTTGATTATATCAAGTTAAAGAGTTTTTGCACAAACAAAACTAATGCAGACAAGATTAGAAGCGAAGCAATGACCTGGGACATTCAAAGGTTCTGATAAAGGCCTCATTTCCAAAATATATAGAGAACTAACTCAATAAAAATTCAAGCCATTCTCCAATTGATAAATGGTCAAAGGATATGAGCAGACAATTTTCAGATGAAGAAATTGAAACTATTTATAATCATATGAAAAGGTGCTCCAAATCACTTCTGATCACAGAAATGCAAATTAAGACAACTCTAAGACACCACTACACACCTGCCAGATTGGTTAAGATGACAGGAAAAGATAATGATGAATGTTGAAGGGGATATGGGAAAACTGGGACACTGATACATTGTTGGTGGAACTGTGAATGGATCCAACCATTCTGGAGAGCAATTTAAAACTATGCTGAAAAAGTTATCAAACTGTGCATACCCTTTGACCTAGCAGTGTTTCTACTCTGGCCTATATCCCAAAGAGATCTTAAAGGAGGGAAAGGGACCCACATGTGCAAAAATGTTTGTGGCAGCCCTTTTTATAGTGGCCAGAAACTAGAAACTAAATGGATGCCCATCAATTGGAGAATGGCTGAATAAATTATGCTATATGAATGTTATGAAATGTTATTGTTCTGTAAGAAACGACCAACAAGATGATTTCAGAGAGTCCTGGAGAGATTTGCATGAACTGATGCTGAGTGAAACGAGCAGAACCAGGAGATCCTTATACATGGCAAGAACAAGACTATATAATGATCAATTCTGATGGACATGGTTCTCTTCAACAGTGAGATGATTCAAACCAGTTCCTATTGTTCAGTGATGAAGAAAGCCATACACCCAGAGAAAGGCCTGTGGGAACTGAATGTGGACCACAACATAGCATTTTAATGCTTTCTATTGATGTTTGCTTGCATTTTTTTTCCTTATTAGGTTTTTTCTTTTTCTTTCTAGATTTAATTTTTCTTGTGCTGCAAGATAACTGTATAGATATTTATGCATATATTGGATTTATCATATATTTTAACATATTTAATATGTATTAGACTATCTGCCATCTAGGGGAGATGGTAGGGAGGAGGAGGGAAAAATTTAGAATAGAAAGTTTTGCAAAGGTCAATGTCAAAAAATTACTCATATATTCTGTAAATAAAAAGCTTTAATGAAAAATGAAGAAAAAGAATTCAGCTCGGGGGCAAAGCCAAGATGGCGAACTGCAGACAGCGTTCTCTGTGAGCTCCTGAGACCTTCCCTCAGACCCAGACAAATTGAGCCTCTGAACTGGTTTTGGAGTGAGGGCTCCACCAAACACTTGGAATACAACGCACTTTTATCAACAATCTATTTTGAAAAAACTTCGGAGAAGGTTAGCCTCAGGGGATCGGCCACTGGTCACAATCAGACACCAGCCAGGGCGGAAGTCAGGGCTGAGATAGAGGGGCGGATTTTAGGCACCCAGGAAGCCCCTGGGAGACACCTGGGCCACTTTGCTCTGCTTGCAGGCAGATGCTTTGGCAGATCTGCTTTTGGTGAAGAGTTGATTGAGAGCAGCTGAAAGCGTGGTCCTAGTGCAGATCTAGCCTGACCAGCCTCAGACCAGAAGTCAACTTGGCAAACTGCCCCAGGCCAAATAGAAACTGCTGCAGTATTCCTTGCTGGTGGCTGATACCTCAACTCAAAAGCATGAGTAAGAAGCAGAAGAGAGCTCTCACCATAGACAGCTTTTATGGAGAAAAAGTAGAGAAGTCCCCAGATCCTGAGACTCTGAAAACAATCCCAGATGAAGCCACAAAGGCGGACTTAAGCTGGTCTCCCTTCCAGAAGGCTTACCTGGAAGACTGCATAAAGAATCTCAAAAGAGAGCTAGAAGAAGAATGGGGAAATAAATTGAGATCAGGGCAACAGAAATATCAAAAACTGGAAAATAGGACTGGTAAATTGGAAAAAGAAAACAATTCACTGAAAAACAGAATTGGTGAGTTGGAAAAAATCACCAATTCACTGGAAAATAAAAATGGTAAATTGGAAAAAATCACCAATTCACTGGAAAATAAAAATGGTGAATTG
>JAJPUD010022557.1:0-21224 GCA_023553655.1 Myrmecobius fasciatus | reverse complement strand
CTGGGGAAGAAAAGAGGGGGCAGCAGGAGTCAGCCGGGGGCTCTGGGTTCAATTTCCCACCTTCCTAGGCAAGCCTGCTGTTCCCCCTGCTACAAGTTTGTGGGAATGAGCCGCCATTGCTGGAAGAGATCTCCCCTCCCCCTCTCCTCAGAGAGAGAAAGCTTTAAGAGAAAAAATGAGACAGACAGGGAACGAGGGGACAGACAGACAGGCACAGAGACAGAGAGAGGGACAGACAGACAGACAGGGACAGATCGGGAAAGAAAGACAGAGAGAGAGAGACAGAAAGAGAGACACAGAGACACACAGAGAAATAGAGACAGAGAGGGAGGGAGGGGACAGACAGACAGAGGCACAGAAACAGAGACAGAGAGAGGGACACACAGACAGACAGGGACAGATCAGGAAAGAAAGACAGAGATAGAGAGACAGACAGAAAGAGAGACACAGAGACACACAGAGAATAAGAGACAGGGAGGGAGGGAGGGGACAGACAGAGAGACAGACACAGGCACAGAGACAGAGATAGAGAGATGGACAGACAGAGAGATAGGGACAGATAGGGAAAGAAAGACAGAGATACAGAGACACAGAGAGATAAAGACAGAAAAGGAGGGAGAGACAGACTGACAGAGACAGAGAAAGACAAAAGAAGAGAGGGAACAGAGAGAGAGAAGAGACACAGATACAGACATACAGAGAAACAAAAACACAGAGAGACAGAGAAAGGCAGGGACACAGGAGAGAGGGAGAGAGAGAGAGATAAAGACAAAGAAACAAAGAGACAGACAGACAGAAATATGGAAGGAGGGGAGAGACAGACCGACAGAGATAGAGAAACACAAAGGGAAAAGGGACAGAGAGACGGACAGACAGAAAGACACAGATGCAGACAGAGAGACAGAGACAGAGAAAGACAGAGTCAGAGACAAGAGAGGGAAAGAAAGACAGAGAGAAAAAGAGACATACACAGAGAGACAGAGAGAAATATGAAGGGAGAGACAGAAACACAGAGGTGATAGAGACAGAGAGAGAGGAAAGGAAGGAGGGAGGGAAAGAGAGAGATGGAGCCATTTCCACAGCTCTTATAAACCACAGGAGGAGGGTTCCACCCTGACTCCTAGCTGCCAATCATCTCTGGTCCAGCTCTAGTCCCTGGGAACCAATCAAGAGATCCCTGAGTCTTTCCTGCAAAGTGTCCAGCTCAGTGGGAGCTGTCCCAATCCAGAGGACCAGAGCTGAGCCTTAGCACTCCTGCCTCACCTTCATTTGGGGGATTTTAATGGGGCTGGAGCTCAGAGATCACACAGCCCATCATATCCCCCCATTTTACAGATGAGGAGAATGAGGGCCGGGAAAATAAAGTCTCTTGTCCTATGCAGCACAGGACTGAGCTCTGAATCCAGAGGAAGGGCTCTTGCCATTATCCCAGGGTGATGAGGGGCCTGGAGACTGGGGGGGGTGGTTTGGAAGGAAGAGAAGACTTAGAGGGGCTGTGGGAGTTACCTTCAGGTCTCTGGAGGGCTGTTATGGGCCGGGGGGATCAGCTTCATTCAGTTTGGCTTGGGGGGGTCCTTAGAAGCCCGGGGGGGGGACGCACAATGGGGGATCAGGAAGGGAGATGGGAAATCACAGCTGGGCCCCCAGAGGGATTTGGCTTAGCCAGGAAATGTTCCCTCACAATCAGAGAAGTCCAGAAGTGGGATGGGCCGCCTCCAGAAACAGCAGGGGGAGGCGGTAATTTTGTCCCCAAGGAGAGCTTGAGAGCTTCACTGAAAAGCTTTGCAGAGATGCGGGGGCACTCTGCTTCAGTCTGGCTTTTTGTTCAGTCATTTTCAGCCGTGTCCCACTCTGTGCGGCCCTATTTGGGGTTTCCTTGGCAGAGAGCCCAGATCCCAGTTTGCCATTTCCTTCTCCAGCTTGTTTGACAGATGGGGAAACTGAGGCGAACAGAACAAAGTGACTTGCCCAGGATCACACAGCTAGTAAGTATCGGAGCCAGATTTGAACTCGGGACGATGAGTGTTCCTTCCTCCGGGACTGGGTCCCTTAGCTGCTCCCCAATCTGGAAAATCTATTTTTTAAAAACTGCAGAAAGGAAATAAGGGGAGTAAGGAGAAATCAGGCCATCTTTCAAGCAGCTTGGGAGCCAGGAGAAGGAAGGGTTAAAACATCTTAACCCAAGGCCTGGGAGGAAGCCCCTCCCGGGGTCTCCCTTGGACAGGATGCAGATTGGATCGCTGAGTCAGGACCCGAGGGGAGTTGGAGGCTCAGGGGCGGAATAGGGGGGCTGAGGGGGAAGGCCCCGGTGCCAAGTTTTCAGGCTCCCCTGCTTCCTCCCCTCCCCACTTCCTCTCCCCCTCCCCCTCCCCGGGGATAAAGTGCCCCATTGTTTGGGAGAGCCCCTCATTCATTCCTTTAGGACTCCAAGCTCCGCTGGGAGGGAAAGGGGGGCCGGGGGGCACTGGGACAGGGGGCCAGCTCTCTGTGGCCTCCAGGTGGCAGATGGCTCTTGGCACCTGCTGCCAGGTGACAAGGGAGGGCGGGGCAGTAGTCTGGCGTGGCTGGCTCAAAATGGGGGGTGGTCCATGAGCTGGAACCCAGCTTGGCTCTCCCCCAATGCGCCCACCACACCTAGACACACACACAGACACACAAACAGAGAGACACATACAAACACACACAGAGACACACATACAGACACACACAGAGATACACAAACACACAGAGACACACATACAGACACATATAGACACACACATACAGAGAGACACACAAACACACACAGAGACACACACACAAAGAGATACATACACAGACACATACAGAGTCACACAAACACACAGAGACACACAAAGACACACAGACACACAGATAAACACATACAGACACAAGCACACAGACACACAAACAGAGAGACACACACACATACAGAGAGACACACAAACGCATAGCCATACACATACAGAGAGAGAGACACACACAGACAGGCAGACACACACACACACACACACACACACACACAAAATCCTCAGCCTCCCTCCCTCCCTCTAGCAGCTCCTAAAACAAAGGAAACCACCCCAGGACCGTGGAAGGGGAGGGAGCCTCTCCCCTTCATGGCCTTCCCACAGCTGAAAGGCCTGGGGAGCTCCGGAGGCAGGGGGCTGCCCAGAAAGGCCCTCAGCAACAAAGGGCCGATTGCAAGAGCCCCCCAGAATGGGCTGTTTGGAAACCCAACCCCAATATGTGAACTTCCTCTGTGGGTAATAGAGCCAGGCACCTTCAGGCAGCAGAAGGACACTTCTGGAGATGAATTATAATCTGGAGAAGGGAAAGGGGCCTCTGGGAGTGTCTCTCCCGGCCGGGGGATGTCTGGGCTAGGGAGCCCTGTCCTCAGCATGAAATCTTCCTGTCACCACTGTGTCAGACAGCTTAACTGTATGTGACCCGCCTGGTCTTTGTCCAAAATTGTCTGACCCTCTCAATAACAGCTTGCTGGCCTTCAGAGCACACTCTAAGCCTTACGTGGGGCTTTGTGGCTCACACAGTACTCTACAGGTATTAATTCCGCCCCCCCCCCCCCGGACTCTTAAAGTAGACCCCCACCCCAGCTCTCCATCTTTCCCCATCCCTTTTGTTCAGCTACTACAGGGATCTCCCTGAAACAGAAGTGGGCAGGGAAGGAGATAAATATTTATAAAGCACCAGCTATATCCGGGGCTCTGTTCAAGGGCTCTCACTTGATCCTCACAACCCTGGCAAGTAGTCCCTTTTATCATCCCCATTTTACAGGTGGAGAAACTGAGGAAGGCAGAGGTTAATTGTGGCTCACACAGCTAGAAAGGGTTCTCCACTGGTCACCTGGCAGCCTCCCAAAACTCCTTATCCCCTCAAGGTGCAATGCAAGGCTATTTAAAGCCCTTTATGTCATGTTTTTGTGGGCACATTGTACACACCAGCCAGATCGGGAGATTGCTGCTGTCCAGTCGCCGGCCGCCCCCATTCCCAGAAAGATCTCCCTCCTCACTTCCACCTTGTGAAATCCCTTGAAAGCTCAGCTCAAGCCGACTCTTGCAGGAAGCCCTTCCTGATTTCCCGAGTTGTAATTTTCTCTGCATTTCTTTTGTCTGTGCCACATGCACGGATGTTCTGCTGCTCACAGAGTGCAAGGCCCTGAAGGGGAAGGACTGTTTCATTTTGGGGTCTGTATTCCGTCCCTAGCACAATGAGGGCACTTCAGTCACTTACATGCTATTACTAAAAGGGTCAGATAACTTTGAACGACAGTCTGGGTCACTTACAACTATGAACTGGACTCAGGATTGGGAAGATTCATCTTCATGAATTGAAATCCAGGCTCGGATACTCCCTAGCTGCCTAATGCTGAGCAAGTCACTTAGCCCTATTTGCCTCAGTTTCCTCATCTGTAAAATGGAGATATTAATACCACCAAACTCATAGGGTTGTATGAGATCAAATGAGATAATCATGGTGCAGCACTCAGCATTATGTCTGGCATATATTAGCCATTATTATTAACTAATTATTAGTTATTATTATTATTAAACTGAAATGAGTCAATCATAAACTTGAGACCCTGCATGGTCCTAGTTGCCTTGCTTTAAGTTCTTCAATGCCCTTCACACAAGTACTTGATGGAGCTGAATTCAGCCCCCAACTGTGATCTGATTGGTGGGGAGCATTGAAGGACCCTCTTCTGCCGTTTCTCCTACTGGAAGCCAAAATGGAGTTAAAATTCATTTAATTTTTTAAACTTCCATATTACACTGTTGGCATTTATCAGGTTTATAATCTTCCAAATTTTCCAGCAAATCTCTTCCTAGTCGTGTCCCCAAATCCTAGGTCAAAGTTGTATTTTTGTTATGAAGTTGATTTTTTTTTAACTAAAGTGTATGACTTTCCCTTTTGTCTAATTAAAATTGTATTTATTATATTAGGCCCAATGTTCTAGCCTGCTAAGATCTTTCTGGCTCTTGACTTTATCCACTGTATTAGAGACCTTCTCCCCGCCATTTTTGTGCCATCTGCAAAGCTGATGAGTTGATCTCCTATGCCTTCATCCAAGCCACTGATAAAAATGGTAGCAAGCATTGGGAACCTCCTTCCAAGTTAACATCAGAGCCTCAAAGACCGCTCTTTGTATCTAAACATGAACCAGTTCTGAATCTCCCTCACTGTGCCTTGATCTGCCAGGAGTCTCTCTGCCTTTTCCACATAACTAGCATGAAAGGGTTCTCACCTCCCTTCTATTTTGTATTCTTGGGGTTTTACACCCCGAGAGTTCCCCTATGTTCTCTCCTTGGGTCTTCCCTCTCCCAAGGTTTCTTCTCTCCAAAGGCCTCAGGGAAACATCTGGTCAGATCTTGGGTCCCTTCCCCCTTCTTTCCCCTCCCATACACCCTTGGAATAGTCAAGAAATCAAAGATCGACTGAGCCCTTGGGGCCCTGGGACTCCCACCAGCCCCACTGCAGCTCAAGCCCTCCACTTAGAAACCCTGAGAATTCAGGATGTTTTCAGGACCACTGTTTATTTTGGGACTGGACATCAACCCTCTTCTTCCCCCCCCCCTTTCCATTTGGAAACAAGAAAATCTATTCACAACTAAGGCTTCATGTAGCCTCAAACCCAGCTAAGCTACACACCCAGCTTCCCTGATGTGTCTTATCCTAGGGAAGCAGGGTCAGAAAGGGGGTAGGAATTAATTTAGGGCAATGATCCATTGAAGGACAATGGGCTTGCCCAAGTAGACCCAAGACACAGAAATCAAGGTTACATATAATACCATGCTGGAGCATGCTGGACCGAGAGGGGATCTGGTCCAGCCTCCACTTGACCCACTTTACAGATGAGTAAACTAAAAAACCAAGAAAGGCATAGCTCCAGGAAGTCAGAGTCAGAGAGAAAGAAGCATATTTACAGAAACATTTATTTATTTTTCTTGAGCAATCATTCTTAAAATTTTAAAGCAAATTACTAATACATGAAACTTAAATTCCTCCTCTTGTTATTTAGTGTATTTACCTTTTTATTTTTTTTGTTTATTTTTTTGTTATTTCAAGGCAATTGGGGTTCAGCGATTTGCCCGGGGTCACACAGCTATTTAAGTGGTGGAATTTGAACTCAGATCTTCCTTACTCTAGGGCTGGTGCTCTATCCTCCATGCTGTCTAGTTGCCTTGCCCCTCTTTAGCATATTCACAAAAATATTAATGGCAACATTCTTTTTGATAGATTAAAAAAATGGCAACAAAATGTGTACACACAGGGGAACGGCTGAATAAATGGCGTTAGATCGTATCGGAATGAATTTCAGGCAGCTAGGTGGTGCTGTAGGAGATAGTCTCAGACCTGGAATCAGGAAGAGTTGAGCCCAAATTTGGTCTCAGATGCTGACTAACTGTGTGACCCTGATCAAGTCATTTAACCCTGTTTCCCATGTTTTCCTCATTTGTAAAATGGACTGAAGGAGAAAATGGCAAACCATTCCAGTATCTTTGTCAGGAAAATCCCAAATGGGGTCACAAAGAGTCCAACGTGAACAATGACAAAAGCTGATTTATTTGATTTTTCTTCATCTCCAGTCTCTGTGCCTCTGAACTGACTGTCTTCCATGCTTGGAATAGACTTCCTCCATATCTCTCAGAATAGTTGAGCTCACCGGAAAAGATAATGATTAATGTTGGAGGGGATGTAGGAAAATTGGGACACATACATTGTTGGTGAAGTTGTGAAGTGATCCAACTGTTCTGGAGAGTAATATGGAACTATGCTCAAAGGGCTATCAAACTGTGCATGCCCTTTGACCGAGCAGTGTCTCTATTGGGCTTATATCCCAAAGAGATCTTAAAGGAAGGAAAGGGCCCCACATGTACAAAAATGTCTGTAGCAGCTCTTTTTGTAGTGGCTAGAAACTGGAAACTGAAGGGATGCCCATCAATTGGAGAATGGCTGAATAAATTATGGCATATGAATGTTATGGAATATTATTGTTCTGTAAGAAACGACCAGCAGGACGATTTCAGAGAGGCCTGGAGACACTTACATGAACTGATGCTGAGTGAAATGAGCAGAACCAGGAGATCATTATACACAGCAACAACAAGACTATACAATGATCAATTCTGATGGACATGGCTCTCTTCATCAATGAGATGATTCAAACCAGTTCCAATTGTTCAGTGATGAAGAAAGCCATCTACACCCAGAGAGAGGACTGTGGGAACTGAGTGTGATTCACAGCATAGTATCTTCACTCTTTTTGCTGTTGTTTGCTTGCATTTTGTTTTCTTTCTCATTTTTTTCTTTTTGATCTGATTTTTCTTGTGCAGCAACATATAGAAATATATAGAGAATTGCACATGTTTAACATATATTGGATTGTCATCTAGGGAGGGGATGAGGGGAGAGGGAGGGAGAAAAATTTGGAATACAAGGTTTTGCAAGGGTGAATGCTGAAAATTATCTGTGCATATGTTATGAAAACATAAAGCTTTAATAATAAAAAAGGAATAGACTTCCTTTTTACTTCTACTTTCATTGGTTTCTTTTAAGACTTTACTTAATATTCTAACATAATTATCATGTAGTGGATATCCTGCCATCTAGGGGAGGGGTGGGGAGTAGGGGGGAAAAATTTGTAACAGAAAGCTTTGTAAGGGTTAATGTTTAGGAATTACCCATACATATGTTTTGCAAATAAAAAGTATTAATAAATTAAAAAAAAACAAGGAAAAAAAAAGACTTTACTTAAATCCTCCTTTCTGCAGAGAGCCTTTCACAGTACTCTAATCTGCCTCCTCAGCTGCTGGCTTACCTTGAATCTGCCCTGTACATGATTACGTTTGTACATGGTTATTTAAATCTTATCTTGCTTAGCTTATAAGCTCCTTGAGGACAGGGACTGTTTCTGATCATTGTTTGTATTTTCAGTATTTAGCACAGTTCCAGGCACATTGTAAGCCCTTAAATAGTGTGGGTTGACTGGGAAAGAATCAGCAAATAAACAGAATTCAGAGCAACTTCGGAAGATATATATATATGAATTGCTGCTGATTAAATAAAGAAGAATGAGGACAAACATTATCATGACAGCCCTAAAAATTAAATTCAACAACCATTAAAATTAAAAAACAAACGTTTTAATATTTTTATATCACCTATATTTTCTAATATATCCTTTTCCTCTCTGCCACCCAGAAATCAATCTCTTATAACAGTAGGTCTCATTTTTTTAGTCTCTGGTTCTCTTTACACTCTTCAACAACAAAAAAAATTTATTGATGTATCTTTAAGTCTTTCAACAAACATTTATTAAGCACTTACTGTGTATCACTACTGTGCTAAGCCCTGGGGATACAAAGAAAAGCAAAGACAGGTCCCACTCCCAAAGAGTGCACAATCTAATGGGAGAACACAAGGCATTAAAGGAAACTGACAAAAAGGGGGTAATACCTGATGGGGGGCATGACAAAGTCTTGTATTCAGGTGTAGGTTCCTGCTTTAAATGAAGATTCTGGGAGGAACTCTCCAAGGTCCACTCTCTCCCCTTTTCAATCAAAGGGAGGTTGGGGAAGTCCAAAGGAGCAGGTGGTACTGTGGAGGTAAGAGTTTCAAAGTTGAATTGATGTTGCAGAAAGATGAATTTCTGAAGACATCTCCATAGTTTCTCCCAGCATTCCTCTCTTTCCCTTCCCAGAGAGCCATGCCATAAAATAAATACTATAGTATTTTTAAGGCAAAAAAGAAATAGAAGAAATACAAATCCTCTGCAGTTTATTTACAGAGTAGATCAATGCATTGAAAAAATCTAAAAATATATGTAATATTTGCAGACTACCCCAACCTCTGCAATCCCTTTATACTCTAAAAATTATTGAGGACTGCCCCCCCCAGAGAATTTGTTTATGGAAACTATATCTGTCAATACTTATCATATTGAAAATCAAAACATATTATTATTATAAAAGTAGTTTTGATCTCACAGATTCGCTGGAGTCTCTGGACCAAACTTTAAGAACCACTGCCTTATTTTTAAAAAGAATTAAAAAAGAGGGGAAAAATCAGACTAACTAATATATGGGGAAAATCTGACATTGTAGGCAGTGTTTGACATCCATATTCCCAGGTTCCTGCAAAAAATGAAGAAGTATCTTCTCATAGCACTTCTTTTGGGGCCAAATTACAACATGCTTTTATTAAGCTCCTATTATATACTGTGCTAGTTGATGGACAAGGACAAAAAGAAATGTCTCTGAGAAAGGAGCTTCTGATCTAAGTAAGGTAAGGGAAAACAATCCTTTATCATAAGTTAGCTCAGTGTGGGCCAGGCTGAAAACAAGCAGGGACAATATCTCTTCTCTCTATAGAGAGAGGTGATAGATAAAAGATCCAACATTACCAATGTATTGTTTTTTTAATTTTAATTTTTTTGGCTGAGGCAATTGGGCTTAAGTGACTTGCCCAGGGTCACACAGCTAGGGAATGTTAAGTGTCTGAGACCAGATTTGAACTCATGTCCTCCTGACTTCAGGGCTGGTGCTCTATCTACTACAGAGACCACTTGTTTGTTTTTCTTATTCCATTAGGCCTGAGGGGATCATTGGGAAATGATAGAAATATTTTTTAAAAATTTGAAAAAAAAATAAAATTATTTTAAGGAAAGAACAATGTGGTATAATGGAGAATGCTTGCTTCAGGGTTGGAGGACTTGGGTTCAAATTCTACCTTGGACACTTACCAACTATCTAATTTAATAATTTAATTTAATTTAATATATAAAATAATTTAATAAATCATTTTCTCTCTGGGTCTTGAGTCCCCACCTATAAAATGAAGGGGTGAGATTAGATGGTCTTTGCAATCCTTCCCTTTAGTTCTGAGTCTGTAAGCTTGCTGAGGTCATCCAGGGCAGGGCCATCACTGGGACCCTTCCTCCCACATCTGGCCTCTGTCTTCAGCTCCAGGGGACCTGTGCTGGAGAGATGTGCCTTTGTGCTGGCAAGGGAGCTGGTTCCTGTTGCTCCAGCTCTGGCTGGCAACACCCAGACCACTGAGCTCAGGAGCCATAAAGTAAGAAGCCAAATCCCAAAGTCAGCTGTGGCTCTCCGGGTGGTGTGCAGAGATTGAATTTCCTTCCCCTAAAGGGCAGAAGCTGTGGTTTATTTACAGAAACACCAAAGTGACAGGCGTTTCTCCAGCAGGAAAGGGGCGAGCGGGCACTGCAGGGGATGGGGGAGCGCTGCCAGGGAGGCCCCTGGGCGATGGGGGTGTCCCCGGGGCCTGGCTCTCTCTGCTCTCTCAGCCTCATGACCCATGAGCATGTATGTATTTTTCCAGTGAGAGCCCCTGGCCTGGTCTGTCACTTTCCATTTCTGGCTGGTTTTCCAGGGGCCAAGGGTGTGTGGGGGACAGTGGACACTGGATGTTGCAGAAGTGACTGGCCCATAGATTGCTGAGATCCAAAGGAGGCTCGGGAAAGGGGTCCTCGGAGCCCTGGGAGGGGGAGGGGAGCTTCTTAGTGGACAGTGCTTCATCTCCAGTCCCAGATCTCCCCAGGGCTCATTTGGCCTCCCATATAGCCACCACAGCTCAGTCTGGAGCCAGCCAGGTCCCAGCCCACTGCCTGCCCCTGGGTTTTTGGTCCTTCTGCATCAGTACTGCATTTCCATATGCCATACTACCTCCTCCCCTTTCAAGTGGACCTTCTTCCTAAGCTCTGATAACAGGGTCCCTTCTGGAATCCCCCTCTTTTCTCTCCCTCACACACAGAAAGCTTAAGAAATTGCAAGGGCAGCAGCAGTGCTTCTATTGGGCCTATATCCCAAAGAGATTTTAAAGGAAGGAAAGGGCTCCACATGTGCAAAGGTGTTTGCAGCAGCTCTTTTTGTAATGGCAAGAAACTGGAAACTGAGTGAATGCCCATCAATTGGAGAGTGGCTGAACAAATTATGGTATATGAATGTCATGGAATATTATTATTCTGTAAGAAACGACCAGCAGGACGATTTCAGAGAGGCCTGGAGAGACTTACATGAACTGATGCTGAGGGAAATGAGCAGAACCAAGAGATCATTATACATGGCAACAACAAGACTATACGATGATCAATTCTGATGGACATGGTTCTCTTCAGCAATGATGTGATTCAAACCAGTTCCTATTGTTCAGCGATGAAGATAGTCATATACATCCAGAGAGAGGCCTGAGGGAACTGAGTATGAACCAGAACACAGCATTTTAACGCTTTCTGTGAATATTTCCCTGCATTTGGTTTTCCTTCTTAGGTTGTTTTTTTTTCTCTCTTTTCATTCTGATGTTTCTTGTGCAGTAAGATAACTGTATAGATATGTATACATATATTGGATTTGTCATATAATTTAACATATTTAACATGTATTAGATTACCTGCCATCTAGGGGTGGGGGATGGGGAAAGGAGGGGAAAAACTTGGAACAAAAAAAAGTTTTGCAGAGGTCAATGTAGAAAAATCACTCATATGTTTTGTAAATAAAAAGCTTTTAATTAAAAAAAAAAGAAATTGCAAGGGCAGGACTCTGACTCTATCTCTCTCTGTCTCTCTTTGTCTCTGTCTCTCTCCCTCTCCTCTATGTCTCTTTCTCTGTCTGTTTTTCTCTGTTTCTCTTTTCACCCCCTCTCTGTGCCTCTGTCTCTCTCTCTTTCTGTATCACTGCCTCTGTCTTTCTCTCTGTTTCTCTGTCTCTTCTATCTTTCTCTTCTCTCTTTCTGTCTTTCTCCCTGTCTCTTTGTCTCTGTCTCTTTGTCTCTCTCTCCCTCCCTTCCTATCCCTTGTCTCTCTGTTTGTCTCTCTCCTTCTCTCTCTATCTCTCCTTCCCCTTCCTCTCCCCCTCTCTCTCCTTCTTCCTCTCCTTCTCTCTCTGCCTCTCTCTCTCTGTTTCTCTCCCTTCTTCCTTCCCTCCCTGTTTCTCTGTCTGTCTCTCTCTTTATCTCCATCCCTCCCCCTTCCTCTTTTTTCCTCTCCCTCCCTGTCTCTCTCTTTTCACTCTCTCTTCCCTCTTTCTTTTTGTCTCTCTCCCTCTATTCCTCTTTCTCCACTCTTTTCTCTATTTTTCTCCCTTCTTTTCCCCTCAATCTCCCACACCCCTTCCCTTGTCCATCCCTCCATTTCTGCTTCTTCCCTCCACTTTCTTCCTTCTCTCCTTTTCTGCTCTTCTCTCCTGTTCTCTCCTCCCATCATTCCTTCATTCCTTTCACCCCCATTCTTTCTTCTTTTCCCATCCCTCCATTCTTTATCCTTCTTTCCTTCTCCTTTTGTCCATGATCTCCCTCTTCCCTCCCCTCAACTTGCCTCATTCTCTCTTTACCTCCTTCTCTTCTCTTCTTCTCACTCTTCTCCCCCCTTCTTTCTGAGGCAAGGCTAGTGGGAGGAGAGAATCCTGGATCCACATTGCATTAACACTTTTTCTCTCTTTCACTGGTTCTTTCTAATCCCACCTGCTTCTGCTTTTTCTCAGCCAAGCTCTTATTATCTCCTGTTCAGGGACTCTGTCAATACTTTGCTAACATCTAGGTAGACTCTCCTTGAACCATTGCCTGGATCCTGTAATTAGTGACCCCATCAGGAAAGGTAAACCTAGTGGTCTGGTTTTACTTATTCTTGGTGAACCATCTGGCTCTTTTGTGATCACTACTTCCTTTTCTAATTGTTCACTACCCATCCTTTTAGAACACATCTTACAATGTTGCCAGAAACTGAAGGAAAGCTCTCTGGCTTAAAATTTACAGACTTTATATTCTGCTCCTTTTTTGAGTTTTAAGTTATAATATTTTTCTAAAATAGCATATTCAACCACTGTCAACCAATAATACAATAAGTTTTTTTTTATTTTTCCCAGAGTATGCATCTGCTTTTTATAATAGCTTTTTACTTTTCAAAATATATGCAAGGATAGTTCTCAACATTCACCCTTGCAAAACCTTGTGTTCCATATTTTTCCCTCTCTCCCCATCTCCCCACTTCCCCAAACAGCAAGTTATCCAATATAGATTAACATGTGCAATTTTTCTAAACATAATTCCATATTTATCATGCTACACAAGAAAAATCAGATCAAAAAGAAAAAAATGAGAAAAAACCTAGCAAGCAAACAACAACAAAAAAGGGGGAAATATTATGTTGTGATCCATATTCAGTCCCAATGGCTATCTTTCTGGATGCAGGTACCTATCAACTGATTGGCCTGAATCACCTCATTGTCAAAAAGAGCCAAATCCATCACAGTGGATCATCACATAATCTTGTTGATTCTGCTTCCTTTTAATTGGAATATTTGTTCTTCCTGAATCGGACATTCTGCCTCCAGTTTTCCACATTATTTCAATGATCACTGATAGCAGCTCAGTAATTACATTCTCCCCATGTAGTTCATATGGACTTGGTGAAAGATTTTCAAAGGCAGCTAGGGACTCCATTACTATCTCCCTACTTATCTTGGCTTTCCACTCCGTAGTAATCATTTTCCTCAGAAAATGGTTTCCAGTCTAGAAACCATTCACTTTGACAGAGAAGACAGAAGTCAAATTGTAGATGGGCAGCTCAGCCTTTCTCCCCCTCCCTCACCCTCCCGTTCTCTTGGTTCCATGCACTTTGAGTGACCCATTCAAGAAGGCCAGGCCTTTTGGAGAGCCCAAGCATTGTTCCAAGTCATGGGAAATTCCTTTCCCATAGATAGATAGATAGCCATGGATAGAGAGGTACAAAATATTGGTCACCCATAGGTGAGAAATTCTTGCTTTTTTCCTGGTTAACCCATAGATGAGAATTTTGTTCTTGCTTTTTTCCTGGCTCTTCAACAAGGTATGAAATTTCCTGAAAAAGAAATCTTCTTTGAAAAGATCTCAAGTTTTTCTGGGTGCTTATCTCTGAATTAACACTACCTGGAGAAAGAAAGCTTCAAGATTTTTACTGCCTAGTTCAAATTTTTAACTAAGGATGCTAACATATGGAAGATACAGAGAGGAGGACTAGAGAAGTGTTCTGTACAAGAGAAGGTACTCCATCCCCATGATTTCTGTCCTGGTCCCTGCTCCTCTCCCTCCTTCCCTCATCCTTCCATCTTACCTATCTGGGGGAGGCCCCCAGCTTCTTCATTTGCTCTAGAAATCCACCATGACCCTCTGCTCCTCTCAGCTCTATCTTTGATCTCCCTCCTCATCTTCCCTGATTCTCCTTGTGTCCCCTCCCAACTCCCCTCCTGTGAGACGGGCACATCACCAAGTGCCTGCACTTATCCCATATATGGATGCTGTTCCTTGGCCAAAGAAGCCAGAATTGAGACTCCTTAGTCCTTTGACTGTATTTCTTACCCCCAAATGGTCAAAGCCAGGCTAAGGGCCTTGAAGCTTTAGGCAGACAAAGGTTCTATGAGAGGAAGCTGTACCATCATTGAAACTGATGCTGTCACTTTTCACCCCAGGAGAGGACATTGAGATTTACCCCTTATATTCTCAAAGAAAGGGGCCCAACTTCTCCTGAAGTGAGAAGTATCCCCCAGAGTGAAGTCTCTCCTTTGTATTCCCAACTTTTCGGGGAGAGATCCAGCTCTAGAGGCTTCCACAGCTCCAGTCATAAATAGATAGAAAGGGGGAGAAAGTGAGACAGAGACACAGAGAGAGACATAGAGACAAAGACAGAGACAGAGAAAGGGGAGAAAGTGATAGCAAGAAAGGGGAGCAGGGAAGGAGAGAAGGAAAGGAAGGGGGTAAGCATTTATTAAATACCTACTATGTATAAGTGTACACATAGTAGATGTCAGGCACTTTATTAAAGGCTGGGGATACAAAGAGTTGCCCTTTATTTTCAGATGAAACATCACTCTGTTGGGGTCAAGGTACAATATATCTGACTGTAGCTGATCAGACCAATAGGAGCTCCAAAAGCTCTGCCATAGGTCCAACACAAACAGCCCAAGTGAACGTTTGGGGTGGAAGGGATACAGAGAGAGACTGCATTTTCTAATGTTCTAACAGAAAACATTTCCATGGGGGTAGGGGAACACAACATATAAAGGGGAGCTGGAAAGTGGGGAAGGAAAGGGAAAAAGGAGGGCCATCGAATGAATGAGGAGGTAGTTGGGAAGTGGCAAGGAAGCCCGAGCCCCTGCAAAATGAGGCAAAAGCTTGGCCGTGTTAGGAAATCTAAGGCTAGAATAGGGTCCAAATTTGCAGGGGTGTGGTTAGAGATGGTCAGAATCAGGTCATAGGGAGGAGAGTTCAGGAACATCCCCTGTTGGGATTTAAAGTTTAGCATCATAGTGTGAGGTTAGAATTATTCCTCTCATCATTTAAAGCTGAGGAAGCTGGGGCTCAGAGAGGCAAGTGACAGTTCAGAACTGCACAGCTTAGTGTTAGAGGTAGAATCTGAACCCCTTCTTCTTGTGCCTGGCACATAGTAGGTGTTTATAAGCATTTATCAACTGAGTCTAAGATGGGCATTGTAAGTGATATGGGCCCCTATTACCATAAGAGCACTTTTTTGTTTGTTTGTTTGTTTTCTGAGACAATTGAGGTTAAATGACTTGCCCAGGGTCACACAGCTAGGAAGTGTTAAGCATCTGAGGTCAGATTTGAACTCAGGTCCTCCTGACTTCAGGAGTGGTGCTCTATGCACTGAGCCACCTACCTGTCCCAAGATCATGTTTTGAGAAGAGAATAATGAGATGGAGACCAGAAGGGGAAGCCCATCTGGTCCAAACACCTCATTTTACAGACGAGGAAACTAAGGCTCAAAACTTGGGAGTGATTTGCCCAAAGCCACGCAGTTATTAAGTTTTAAGCGATGGGGTTCAACCCCAGGCCCTTTTCCCCAATGAACCTCGTATCAGGTATATGGGAATATGGAAAGGGAAGTAGGGTCTTCCCTTCCTACAGCTTCTTGGCCCCATCCTTGATGGGGGGAAGGGATGTAAGGATAGGGAAGGGGAGGCAAGAATGGGGTGATGGGGAATCTCCTTGTGGGCTTTCTTCCTACTTCTCAGAACAGAGACTTCACACACACACACACACACACACCCCCCCCCCCCCTGCCCCCCCGATGGGGGGGGGGGGCGGCTAGCCATAGCACAGCAAGTGGCAGGCCTCCTGGCCAGCCTTAGGCCAGTCTGCTCCCATCCGGGTCCCCAGAGGCCCTCATCATCTGGCTGGGGCCTGGCAGGCGGCCTGAAGTCTAGAAGTCTGCATCACCGGCTCCTGCTTACTCTGACCTCACTGGAGCAAGAGCCCAAGACAACCCACCCCCCTCCACTGGAAGCGCTGGACGCCTGGGGACCCGAGATTTAGAGCTGGGAAGAACCTCAGGCTGGGCCCTGTCTGGTTTGACTACGGAGGTCTCAGGGCACATCCCTTGAGGCAGCACGTGGCTCAAGTGTGGGGAGAAGGGGGTGGGGCAGCCCTGGCAGGCTGTGCTATAATGGTGGGGTGGGGAGGCCTTGGCCCCAAGTCGGGGCCACCAGAGGAGAGCAGTGCTAATGAAAGCGGGCTCTGGGCCTTGGATTTTCCTGGGAAGGGTTTCCAGCCTCCCCTTTCCTGGTCCCCCCAGGCTGGGCCAGCTGGCCAGCGGCTCTCATGAAAGCTGGGGGTATTGATTTGCCTGTGGCTGAAAGCTGGCAGAGCAGGTTGCCAGTGGGGTCTGATAGGGATAAGGGAGGGTGTTGGAGTGGGGGTGGGGGAGCCCAAGTCCTGGGCTCTTTCTGGGGGGGGAGGGAGAGAGAGAGGGGCTCTTTTGCCTGAGCTGCCAGTTGGTGGTCCCCAACCACCAGAAGCCAAGGCCGGGAAAGAAAGGAGGAAAGGAGAAGGGGAGGGGAGAGGAGGGACTCTATTAATGACATTCTTGCTCCTGTTGGATGGGTTACCAAGGCAGTGAATGGGTTTCATCATAGGGGGAAGGTCCAGAGTCTCCCTCCAGACACAACTTTCTGGAGTTTCTCCTTTCTT
Source organism: Myrmecobius fasciatus (assembly GCA_023553655.1). NCBI lineage: Eukaryota > Metazoa > Chordata > Mammalia > Dasyuromorphia > Myrmecobiidae > Myrmecobius > Myrmecobius fasciatus. The sequence continues at coordinate 4,235 of JAJPUD010022557.1, read as the reverse complement.
CCATTCCTCCCTCCCTGCATTCATTTCTCCATCCTCAGGTCAGAGAGCCTCAAAGGCTTCCCAACATCCATTTTCATGATCATTTAATTGCTTAAAGGGTCACCTAAACTATGTCTAACTGGGCCTGTTGAATGCTTACCGACTCATCTCCTTAAAGAAGTGAGAATTTCGTAATATTGAGAACTGTTTCCAAGTGGGCGATCTCAGGAAGTAGTGAGTTCTCTGTCACTGGAGGTTTCCAAGCCAAGGTTGGATGACTAGTAGTTGGGACTAATGTAAACAGAGTTCTTGTTACATTCATTCATGCAGCCAACATTTATTTTTTTTTATTTTTTTTTATTTTATTTGCATAACATATGTGTGGGTAATTCTTCAACAATAACCCTTACATAGCTTTCTGTTACAAATTTTTCCCCCCAACTCCCCACCCCTCCCCTAGATGGCAGGAAATCCACTACATGTTAATTATCTTAAAATATTGGCAAATCGAATATATGTATACATATTTCCAAACTTATCATTGTTGTGCAAGAAAAATCTTATCTACACAAACGATATATCAGATAAAGGAAACACAATGTAAGCAAACATCAATCAAGGAGTATGAGAATGTTACGTTGTGGTCCACATTTCACATCCCTCTCTCTGGGTGTATATGGCCTTCTTCACTGAACAACTGGAATTGGTTTGAAACATTTCATTGTTGAAGAGAGCCATGTCCATCAGAATTAATCATCATACAGTACAGTTGTTGCCGTGTATAATGATCTCCTGGTTCTGCTCATTTCACTCAGCATCAGTTCATGTAAGTCTCTCCAGGCCTCTCTGAAATCATCTTGCTGGTCATTTCTTACAGAACAATAATATTCCATAATATTCATATACCATAATTTATTCAGCCATTCTCCAATTGAAGGGCATCTATTCAATTTCCAGTTTCTAGCCACCACAGAAAGGGCTGCCACAAACATTCTTGCACATGTGGGGCCTTTTCCTTCCTTTATGATTTCTTTGGGATATAAGCCCAATAGAAATGCTGCTGGGTCAAAGGGTATGCACAGTTTGATAACTTTTTGAGCATAGCTCCAAATTGTTCTCCAGAATGGCTGTATCCGTTCACAGCTCCACCAACAATGCATCAGTGTCCCAGCCCTCCCACATCCCCTCCAACATTCATCATTAACTTTTCCTGTCATTTTAGCCAATCTGACAGGTGTGTAGTGGTACCTCAGGGTTGTCTTGATTTGCATTTCTCTGATCAATAGTGATTTGGAGCACCTTTTCATATGACTATAAATAGTTTTAATTTCATCCTCCGAAAATTGTCTGTTCATATCCTTTGACCATTTATTGATTGGAGAATGCAGCCAACATTTATTAAACCAGATAGTCAACAAGTATTTATTTATTTTTGGGGGGGCATATAAATTATTTCAACAATTCTCCCCCACTTAATAGTATTTTATTTTTTCCAATCACATGTAAAGATCATTTTCAATATTTACTTTTATTAATTCAATAGTTTTCTTATTTTCAGTTTTATTAATCTCCCCTTTTATTTTCAGAATTTCCAATTTGGTATTTAATTGAGGGTTTTGAATTTGCTCTTTTTCTAGCTTTTTTAGTTGTAAGTCCAATTCATTGATCTTCTCTTTCTCTATTTTATGCAAGTAAGCATCTAGAGGTATAAAATTACCCCTTATAACCGCTTTGGCCGTATCCCACAAATTTTGGTATGTTTTCTCATTATTGTCATTCTCCTGGATGAATCAATATTTAGTTTTACAAGATTTTGATTTTCTTGTTTCTCCCTCCCCTCAAGCAATCTAATAGACTATACATGTACAATCATATTAAATATATCTCCATATTTAGTTGTGTTGTGAAAGAAGAATCAGAACAAAAGGAGGAAACCACAAGAAAGAAAAAATGACAAAAAAGTGAAAATAGCATGCTTCTGTCTACCTTCAGACTCCATAGTTCTTTCTCTGGATGTGGATAACATTTTCCATCATAAGTCTCTTGGAATTGTCTTAGATCACAGTGTTGCTGAAAAGAGTTAAGTCTATCCAAGTTGATAAAAATACAATGTTGCTGTTTTTGTGTACAATGTTTTCCTGGTTCTGTGTGGTTCACTCAATATCAGTTCATATAACTCTTCCCAGGTTTTTCTGAAATGCACTTGCTCATCATTTATGGAACAATAGTATTTCATTACATTTATATACCATAATTTGTTCAGCCGTTCCCCAATTAATGGGCATTTCCTAAATTTCCAATTCTTTGCTACCCCAAAGAGAGTTGCCATAAACATTTTTGAGCATGCGGGTTCTTTCCCCTTTTTTGTGATTTCTCTGGGATACAGACTGAATAGTGGTATTGCTGGATCAAAGGGTATGCACAGTGTTATAACCTTTTGGGCATAGTTCCAAATTGCTCTCCAGAATGGTTAGATCAGTTCACAACTCCACCAATAATGCATAAGTTCAGAGTAAATTTTGGACAGAAAATACATCCAATGCATCCAAAATGCATTCTGGATGCAAAATTTGCATCTAGAAAAAGAACTATGAAGACTGAATGTAAATCAGCACATTCTATGTTCACTTTTTTTTCCCCAAGGTTTTTCCCTTTTGCTCTGATTTTTCTCTCCTAATATGAGTCATAAAGCAAACTATATTTAAAAAATAAACTAAGTGGAAGAAAAAAAAGAAATAGGTCAGCAGACAAATAGTGCTAGATAAGTAGATTTGAGAATCATGGGTATAGAAATGATATTTGGATGCAAGGGAACTGATCACCAAAGTAAAATAGTATGAAGAGAGAAGAGGATCCTGGACAGAGATTTGGGGGATTAACACGGTTGGTGATGCTTGAGATTGAAAAGGAGGAGAAGAACCAGGAAGGGGGGGTGGGTGTTCTGAAAACCCAGAGAGTATCAAAGAAGAGAGGATGATGATCAACATGGTCAGTGGCTGCAAAAAGGTTAAGATGAGTGAGGATTGAGCAAAAGCCATTAGATTTGGCGATTAAGCGGTCATTGGTAACTTTGGAGAGAACAGTTTCAGTTGAGGTCAAATGCTAGACTAGAGAGTCAAGAAGAGAGTGAGAAGAAAGAAAATGAAGGCATTTATTGTAAATAGACTTCTCATGGAGGTTAACTGTCAAAAAGAGGAGGAACATATTATGAGCATGATGACAAAAATAATAATAAAATAGTTAATATTTATATATATCAGGCACTGTGCTAAGTGTTTTACAAATTACCTCATTTGATCCATATAGTGACTCTGGGAGGTGAGTGCTATTCTAATTCCCATTTTACAAATGAGGAAACTGAGGCAATTTAAGATTAAGTGACTTCCCTAGGATGACACAGCTAAGAAGTATATGAAGCCAGATTTGAACTCAGGTCTATCCTGATCCCAAGCCCAGCATCACTTAGCTACTTAGCTAGAAGGAACAGGTATTTGGCTAAACAACTCTGTCAGTTTAGAACTTAAAAAAACCAACAACAAAACAACCAAGGGAGGATTTTTTTAAGGCCAGCTCAGCCATGAATGTGTTTGTAGGCAGTAAAAAGGCAGTTAATAGACAGGGAGAGATAAAAAAGAAGTGAGAGAGTAGGGATGATAACTAACTAGAAAGGGTGGGTGCCCTTGAGCTGGCATAAGGGTTAGTCTTTTCAAGGAAAAAGGCCACTTCATTATGTAAAACAGAGGTGAAGTAGCAGAAAGCATCTGCATGATGTGAGATGAAGAAGACAGGAGAGAGGAAGAGGGAGCTCTCCAAAAGGACCTGAATTTTATCAGTAAAATAGGGGGCAAGATTCTCAGCAGGGTATGGAGGAAGTCATGGGAGATTTGGGGAAAGATATAAAGGTGTAGAAGAGATACAGAGAGTGAGATACTGATCAATTAGGGAGATGTAAAAGCATTGCCTTACTGCAGTGAGAGCCCAGTTGAGATTAAATAACATAAATTTGTCGTGGTCCCAGTCAATGCAGATTTATGATTTTCTCCAGTTTCATTCAGTAGTATGTAAGTAAGAGTGAAAGCAAAGCTGAGAAGTCAACAGTCTAATCTCTCTGACTATTTTTAATAGTCTTTTATTTTTCCAAATATACACAAAGATAGTTTTCAATATTCATCTTTGTAATACCTTGTGTTCCATAAGAAAGAAAAAAAGAAAAAACAAACAAGCAAACCAACAACAATGAAAACAAAAAGTGAAAA
>JAJPUD010022556.1:0-21225 GCA_023553655.1 Myrmecobius fasciatus | reverse complement strand
CTGGGGAAGAAAAGAGGGGGCAGCAGGAGTCAGCCGGGGGCTCTGGGTTCAATTTCCCACCTTCCTAGGCAAGCCTGCTGTTCCCCCTGCTACAAGTTTGTGGGAATGAGCCGCCATTGCTGGAAGAGATCTCCCCTCCCCCTCTCCTCAGAGAGAGAAAGCTTTAAGAGAAAAAATGAGACAGACAGGGAACGAGGGGACAGACAGACAGGCACAGAGACAGAGAGAGGGACAGACAGACAGACAGGGACAGATCGGGAAAGAAAGACAGAGATAGAGAGACAGAAAGAGAGACACAGAGACACACAGAGAAATAGAGACAGAGAGGGAGGGAGGGGACAGACAGACAGAGGCACAGAAACAGAGACAGAGAGAGGGACACACAGACAGACAGGGACAGATCAGGAAAGAAAGACAGAGATAGAGAGACAGACAGAAAGAGAGACACAGAGACACACAGAGAATAAGAGACAGGGAGGGAGGGAGGGGACAGACAGAGAGACAGACACAGGCACAGAGACAGAGATAGAGAGATGGACAGACAGAGAGATAGGGACAGATAGGGAAAGAAAGACAGAGATACAGAGACACAGAGAGATAAAGACAGAAAAGGAGGGAGAGACAGACTGACAGAGACAGAGAAAGACAGAAGAAGAGAGGGAACAGAGAGAGAGAAGAGACACAGATACAGACATACAGAGAAACAAAAACACAGAGAGACAGAGAAAGGCAGGGACACAGGAGAGAGGGAGAGAGAGAGAGATAAAGACAAAGAAACAAAGAGACAGACAGACAGAAATATGGAAGGAGGGGAGAGACAGACCGACAGAGATAGAGAAACACAAAGGGAAAAGGGACAGAGAGACGGACAGACAGAAAGACACAGATGCAGACAGAGAGACAGAGACAGAGAAAGACAGAGTCAGAGACAAGAGAGGGAAAGAAAGACAGAGAGAAAAAGAGACATACACAGAGAGACAGAGAGAAATATGAAGGGAGAGACAGAAACACAGAGGTGATAGAGACAGAGAGAGAGGAAAGGAAGGAGGGAGGGAAAGAGAGAGATGGAGCCATTTCCACAGCTCTTATAAACCACAGGAGGAGGGTTCCACCCTGACTCCTAGCTGCCAATCATCTCTGGTCCAGCTCTAGTCCCTGGGAACCAATCAAGAGATCCCTGAGTCTTTCCTGCAAAGTGTCCAGCTCAGTGGGAGCTGTCCCAATCCAGAGGACCAGAGCTGAGCCTTAGCACTCCTGCCTCACCTTCATTTGGGGGATTTTAATGGGGCTGGAGCTCAGAGATCACACAGCCCATCATATCCCCCCATTTTACAGATGAGGAGAATGAGGGCCGGGAAAATAAAGTCTCTTGTCCTATGCAGCACAGGACTGAGCTCTGAATCCAGAGGAAGGGCTCTTGCCATTATCCCAGGGTGATGAGGGGCCTGGAGACTGGGGGGGGTGGTTTGGAAGGAAGAGAAGACTTAGAGGGGCTGTGGGAGTTACCTTCAGGTCTCTGGAGGGCTGTTATGGGCCGGGGGGATCAGCTTCATTCAGTTTGGCTTGGGGGGGTCCTTAGAAGCCCGGGGGGGGGACGCACAATGGGGGATCAGGAAGGGAGATGGGAAATCACAGCTGGGCCCCCAGAGGGATTTGGCTTAGCCAGGAAATGTTCCCTCACAATCAGAGAAGTCCAGAAGTGGGATGGGCCGCCTCCAGAAACAGCAGGGGGGGGGCGGTAATTTTGTCCCCAAGGAGAGCTTGAGAGCTTCACTGAAAAGCTTTGCAGAGATGCGGGGGCACTCTGCTTCAGTCTGGCTTTTTGTTCAGTCATTTTCAGCCGTGTCCCACTCTGTGCGGCCCTATTTGGGGTTTCCTTGGCAGAGAGCCCAGATCCCAGTTTGCCATTTCCTTCTCCAGCTTGTTTGACAGATGGGGAAACTGAGGCGAACAGAACAAAGTGACTTGCCCAGGATCACACAGCTAGTAAGTATCGGAGCCAGATTTGAACTCGGGACGATGAGTGTTCCTTCCTCCGGGACTGGGTCCCTTAGCTGCTCCCCAATCTGGAAAATCTATTTTTTAAAAACTGCAGAAAGGAAATAAGGGGAGTAAGGAGAAATCAGGCCATCTTTCAAGCAGCTTGGGAGCCAGGAGAAGGAAGGGTTAAAACATCTTAACCCAAGGCCTGGGAGGAAGCCCCTCCCGGGGTCTCCCTTGGACAGGATGCAGATTGGATCGCTGAGTCAGGACCCGAGGGGAGTTGGAGGCTCAGGGGCGGAATAGGGGGGCTGAGGGGGAAGGCCCCGGTGCCAAGTTTTCAGGCTCCCCTGCTTCCTCCCCTCCCCACTTCCTCTCCCCCTCCCCCTCCCCGGGGATAAAGTGCCCCATTGTTTGGGAGAGCCCCTCATTCATTCCTTTAGGACTCCAAGCTCCGCTGGGAGGGAAAGGGGGGCCGGGGGGCACTGGGACAGGGGGCCAGCTCTCTGTGGCCTCCAGGTGGCAGATGGCTCTTGGCACCTGCTGCCAGGTGACAAGGGAGGGCGGGGCAGTAGTCTGGCGTGGCTGGCTCAAAATGGGGGGTGGTCCATGAGCTGGAACCCAGCTTGGCTCTCCCCCAATGCGCCCACCACACCTAGACACACACACAGACACACAAACAGAGAGACACATACAAACACACACAGACACACACATACAGACACACACAGAGATACACAAACACACAGAGACACACATACAGACACATATAGACACACACATACAGAGAGACACACAAACACACACAGAGACACACACACAAAGAGATACATACACAGACACATACAGAGTCACACAAACACACAGAGACACACAAAGACACACAGACACACAGATAAACACATACAGACACAAGCACACAGACACACAGAGAGACACACACACATACAGAGAGACACACAAACGCATAGCCATACACATACAGAGAGAGAGACACACACAGACAGGCAGACACACACACACACACACACACACACACACACAAAATCCTCAGCCTCCCTCCCTCCCTCTAGCAGCTCCTAAAACAAAGGAAACCACCCCAGGACCGTGGAAGGGGAGGGAGCCTCTCCCCTTCATGGCCTTCCCACAGCTGAAAGGCCTGGGGAGCTCCGGAGGCAGGGGGCTGCCCAGAAAGGCCCTCAGCAACAAAGGGCCGATTGCAAGAGCCCCCCAGAATGGGCTGTTTGGAAACCCGACCTCAATATGTGAACTTCCTCTGTGGGTAATAGAGCCAGGCACCTTCAGGCAGCAGAAGGACACTTCTGGAGATGAATTATAATCTGGAGAAGGGAAAGGGGCCTCTGGGAGTGTCTCTCCCGGCCGGGGGATGTCTGGGCTAGGGAGCCCTGTCCTCAGCATGAAATCTTCCTGTCACCACTGTGTCAGACAGCTTAACTGTATGTGACCCGCCTGGTCTTTGTCCAAAATTGTCTGACCCTCTCAATAACAGCTTGCTGGCCTTCAGAGCACACTCTAAGCCTTACGTGGGGCTTTGTGGCTCACACAGTACTCTACAGGTATTAATTCCGCCCCCCCCCGGACTCTTAAAGTAGACCCCCACCCCAGCTCTCCATCTTTCCCCATCCCTTTTGTTCAGCTACTACAGGGATCTCCCTGAAGCAGAAGTGGGCAGGGAAGGAGATAAATATTTATAAAGCACCAGCTATATCCGGGGCTCTGTTCAAGGGCTCTCACTTGATCCTCACAACCCTGGCAAGTAGTCCCTTTTATCATCCCCATTTTACAGGTGGAGAAACTGAGGAAGGCAGAGGTTAATTGTGGCTCACACAGCTAGAAAGGGTCCTCCACTGGTCACCTGGCAGCCTCCCAAAACTCCTTATCCCCTCAAGGTGCAATGCAAGGCTATTTAAAGCCCTTTATGTCATGTTTTTGTGGGCACATTGTACACACCAGCCAGATCGGGAGATTGCTGCTGTCCAGTCGCCGGCCGCCCCCATTCCCAGAAAGATCTCCCTCCTCACTTCCACCTTGTGAAATCCCTTGAAAGCTCAGCTCAAGCCGACTCTTGCAGGAAGCCCTTCCTGATTTCCCGAGTTGTAATTTTCTCTGCATTTCTTTTGTCTGTGCCGCATGCACGGATGTTCTGCTGCTCACAGAGTGCAAGGCCCTGAAGGGGAAGGACTGTTTCATTTTGGGGTCTGTATTCCGTCCCTAGCACAATGAGGGCACTTCAGTCACTTACATGCTATTACTAAAAGGGTCAGATAACTTTGAACGACAGTCTGGGTCACTTACAACTATGAACAGAGCCCTGGACTCAGGATTGGGAAGATTCATCTTCATGAATTGAAATCCAGGCTCGGATACTCCCTAGCTGCCTAATGCTGAGCAAGTCACTTAGCCCTATTTGCCTCAGTTTCCTCATCTGTAAAATGGAGATATTAATACCACCAAACTCATAGGGTTGTATGAGATCAAATGAGATAATCATGGTGCAGCACTCAGCATTATGTCTGGCATATATTAGCCATTATTATTAACTAATTATTAGTTATTATTATTATTAAACTGAAATGAGTCAATCATAAACTTGAGACCCTGCATGGTCCTAGTTGCCTTGCTTTAAGTTCTTCAATGCCCTTCACACAAGTACTTGATGGAGCTGAATTCAGCCCCCAACTGTGATCTGATTGGTGGGGAGCATTGAAGGACCCTCCTCTGCCGTTTCTCCTACTGGAAGCCAAAATGGAGTTAAAATTCATTTAATTTTTTAAACTTCCATATTACACTGTTGGCATTTATCAGGTTTATAATCTTCCAAATTTTCCAGCAAATCTCTTCCTAGTCGTGTCCCCAAATCCTAGGTCAAAGTTGTATTTTTGTTATGAAGTTGATTTTTTTTTAACTAAAGTGTATGACTTTCCCTTTTGTCTAATTAAAATTGTATTTATTATATTAGGCCCAATGTTCTAGCCTGCTAAGATCTTTCTGGCTCTTGACTTTATCCACTGTATTAGAGACCTTCTCCCCGCCATTTTTGTGCCATCTGCAAAGCTGATGAGTTGATCTCCTATGCCTTCATCCAAGCCACTGATAAAAATGGTAGCAAGCATTGGGAACCTCCTTCCAAGTTAACATCAGAGCCTCAAAGACCGCTCTTTGTATCTAAACATGAACCAGTTCTGAATCTCCCTCACTGTGCCTTGATCTGCCAGGAGTCTCTCTGCCTTTTCCACATAACTAGCATGAAAGGGTTCTCACCTCCCTTCTATTTTGTATTCTTGGGGTTTTACACCCCGAGAGTTCCCCTATGTTCTCTCCTTGGGTCTTCCCTCTCCCAAGGTTTCTTCTCTCCAAAGGCCTCAGGGAAACATCTGGTCAGATCTTGGGTCCCTTCCCCCTTCTTTCCCCTCCCATACACCCTTGGAATAGTCAAGAAATCAAAGATCGACTGAGCCCTTGGGGCCCTGGGACTCCCACCAGCCCCACTGCAGCTCAAGCCCTCCACTTAGAAACCCTGAGAATTCAGGATGTTTTCAGGACCACTGTTTATTTTGGGACTGGACATCAACCCTCTTCTTCCCCCCCCCCTTTCCATTTGGAAACAAGAAAATCTATTCACAACTAAGGCTTCATGTAGCCTCAAACCCAGCTAAGCTACACACCCAGCTTCCCTGATGTGTCTTATCCTAGGGAAGCAGGGTCAGAAAGGGGGTAGGAATTAATTTAGGGCAATGATCCATTGAAGGACAATGGGCTTGCCCAAGTAGACCCAAGACACAGAAATCAAGGTTACATATAATACCATGCTGGAGCATGCTGGACCGAGAGGGGATCTGGTCCAGCCTCCACTTGACCCACTTTACAGATGAGTAAACTAAAAAACCAAGAAAGGCATAGCTCCAGGAAGTCAGAGTCAGAGAGAAAGAAGCATATTTACAGAAACATTTATTTATTTTTCTTGAGCAATCATTCTTAAAATTTTAAAGCAAATTACTAATACATGAAACTTAAATTCCTCCTCTTGTTATTTAGTGTATTTACCTTTTTATTTTTTTTGTTTATTTTTTTGTTATTTCAAGGCAATTGGGGTTCAGCGATTTGCCCGGGGTCACACAGCTATTTAAGTGGTGGAATTTGAACTCAGATCTTCCTTACTCTAGGGCTGGTGCTCTATCCTCCATGCTGTCTAGTTGCCTTGCCCCTCTTTAGCATATTCACAAAAATATTAATGGCAACATTCTTTTTGATAGATTAAAAAAATGGCAACAAAATGTGTACACACAGGGGAACGGCTGAATAAATGGCGTTAGATCCTATCGGAATGAATTTCAGGCAGCTAGGTGGTGCTGTAGGAGATAGTCTCAGACCTGGAATCAGGAAGAGTTGAGCCCAAATTTGGTCTCAGATGCTGACTAACTGTGTGACCCTGATCAAGTCATTTAACCCTGTTTCCCATGTTTTCCTCATTTGTAAAATGGACTGAAGGAGAAAATGGCAAACCATTCCAGTATCTTTGTCAGGAAAATCCCAAATGGGGTCACAAAGAGTCCAACGTGAACAATGACAAAAGCTGATTTATTTGATTTTTCTTCATCTCCAGTCTCTGTGCCTCTGAACTGACTGTCTTCCATGCTTGGAATAGACTTCCTCCATATCTCTCAGAATAGTTGAGCTCACAGGAAAAGATAATGATTAATGTTGGAGGGGATGTAGGAAAATTGGGACACATACATTGTTGGTGAAGTTGTGAAGTGATCCAACTGTTCTGGAGAGTAATATGGAACTATGCTCAAAGGGCTATCAAACTGTGCATGCCCTTTGATGGAGCAGTGTCTCTATTGGGCTTATATCCCAAAGAGATCTTAAAGGAAGGAAAGGGCCCCACATGTACAAAAATGTCTGTAGCAGCTCTTTTTGTAGTGGCTAGAAACTGGAAACTGAAGGGATGCCCATCAATTGGAGAATGGCTGAATAAATTATGGCATATGAATGTTATGGAATATTATTGTTCTGTAAGAAATGACCAGCAGGACGATTTCAGAGAGGCCTGGAGAGACTTACATGAACTGATGCTGAGGGAAATGAGCAGAACCAGGAGATCATTATACACAGCAACAACAAGACTATACAATGATCAATTCTGATGGACATGGCTCTCTTCATCAATGAGATGATTCAAACCAGTTCCAATTGTTCAGTGATGAAGAAAGCCATCTACACCCAGAGAGAGGACTGTGGGAACTAAGTGTGATTCACAGCATAGTATCTTCACTCTTTTTGCTGTTGTTTGCTTGCATTTTGTTTTCTTTCTCATTTTTTTCTTTTTGATCTGATTTTTCTTGTGCAGCAACATATAGAAATATATAGAGAATTGCACATGTTTAACATATATTGGATTGTCATCTAGGGAGGGGATGAGGGGAGAGGGAGGGAGAAAAATTTGGAATACAAGGTTTTGCAAGGGTGAATGCTGAAAATTATCTGTGCATATGTTATGAAAACATAAAGCTTTAATAATAAAAAAGGAATAGACTTCCTTTTTACTTCTACTTTCATTGGTTTCTTTTAAGACTTTACTTAATATTCTAACATAATTATCATGTAGTGGATATCCTGCCATCTAGGGGAGGGGTGGGGAGTAGGGAGGAAAAATTTGTAACAGAAAGCTTTGTAAGGGTTAATGTTTAGGAATTACCCATACATATGTTTTGCAAATAAAAAGTATTAATAAATTAAAAAAAAACAAGGAAAAAAAAAGACTTTACTTAAATCCTCCTTTCTGCAGAGAGCCTTTCACAGTACTCTAATCTGCCTCCTCAGCTGCTGGCTTACCTTGAATCTGCCCTGTACATGATTACGTTTGTACATGGTTATTTAAATCTTATCTTGCTTAGCTTATAAGCTCCTTGAGGACAGGGACTGTTTCTGATCATTGTTTGTATTTTCAGTATTTAGCACAGTTCCAGGCACATTGTAAGCCCTTAAATAGTGTGGGTTGACTGGGAAAGAATCAGCAAATAAACAGAATTCAGAGCAACTTCGGAAGATATATATATATGAATTGCTGCTGATTAAATAAAGAAGAATGAGGACAAACATTATCATGACAGCCCTAAAAATTAAATTCAACAACCATTAAAATTAAAAAACAAACGTTTTAATATTTTTATATCACCTATATTTTCTAATATATCCTTTTCCTCTCTGCCACCCAGAAATCAATCTCTTATAACAGTAGGTCTCATTTTTTTAGTCTCTGGTTCTCTTTACACTCTTCAACAACAAAAAAAATTTATTGATGTATCTTTAAGTCTTTCAACAAACATTTATTAAGCACTTACTGTGTATCACTACTGTGCTAAGCCCTGGGGATACAAAGAAAAGCAAAGACAGGTCCCACTCCCAAAGAGTGCACAATCTAATGGGAGAACACAAGGCATTAAAGGAAACTGACAAAAAGGGGGTAATACCTGATGGGGGGCATGACAAAGTCTTGTATTCAGGTGTAGGTTCCTGCTTTAAATGAAGATTCTGGGAGGAACTCTCCAAGGTCCACTCTCTCCCCTTTTCAATCAAAGGGAGGTTGGGGAAGTCCAAAGGAGCAGGTGGTACTGTGGAGGTAAGAGTTTCAAAGTTGAATTGATGTTGCAGAAAGATGAATTTCTGAAGACATCTCCATAGTTTCTCCCAGCATTCCTCTCTTTCCCTTCCCAGAGAGCCATGCCATAAAATAAATACTATAGTATTTTTAAGGCAAAAAAGAAATAGAAGAAATACAAATCCTCTGCAGTTTATTTACAGAGTAGATCAATGCATTGAAAAAATCTAAAAATATATGTAATATTTGCAGACTACCCCAACCTCTGCAATCCCTTTATACTCTAAAAATTATTGAGGACTGCCCCCCCCCAGAGAATTTGTTTATGGAAACTATATCTGTCAATACTTATCATATTGAAAATCAAAACATATTATTATTATAAAAGTAGTTTTGATCTCACAGATTCGCTGGAGTCTCTGGACCAAACTTTAAGAACCACTGCCTTATTTTTAAAAAGAATTAAAAAAGAGGGGAAAAATCAGACTAACTAATATATGGGGAAAATCTGACATTGTAGGCAGTGTTTGACATCCATATTCCCAGGTTCCTGCAAAAAATGAAGAAGTATCTTCTCATAGCACTTCTTTTGGGGCCAAATTACAACATGCTTTTATTAAGCTCCTATTATATACTGTGCTAGTTGATGGACAAGGACAAAAAGAAATGTCTCTGAGAAAGGAGCTTCTGATCTAAGTAAGGTAAGGGAAAACAATCCTTTATCATAAGTTAGCTCAGTGTGGGCCAGGCTGAAAACAAGCAGGGACAATATCTCTTCTCTCTATAGAGAGAGGTGATAGATAAAAGATCCAACATTACCAATGTATTGTTTTTTTCATTTTAATTTTTTTTGGCTGAGGCAATTGGGCTTAAGTGACTTGCCCAGGGTCACACAGCTAGGGAATGTTAAGTGTCTGAGACCAGATTTGAACTCATGTCCTCCTGACTTCAGGGCTGGTGCTCTATCTACTACAGAGACCACTTGTTTGTTTTTCTTATTCCATTAGGCCTGAGGGGATCATTGGGAAATGATAGAAATATTTTTTAAAAATTTGAAAAAAAAATTATTTTAAGGAAAGAACAATGTGGTATAATGGAGAATGCTTGCTTCAGGGTTGGAGGACTTGGGTTCAAATTCTACCTTGGACACTTACCAACTATCTAATTTAATAATTTAATTTAATTTAATATATAAAATAATTTAATAAATCATTTTCTCTCTGGGTCTTGAGTCCCCACCTATAAAATGAAGGGGTGAGATTAGATGGTCTTTGCAATCCTTCCCTTTAGTTCTGAGTCTGTAAGCTTGCTGAGGTCATCCAGGGCAGGGCCATCACTGGGACCCTTCCTCCCACATCTGGCCTCTGTCTTCAGCTCCAGGGGACCTGTGCTGGAGAGATGTGCCTTTGTGCTGGCAAGGGAGCTGGTTCCTGTTGCTCCAGCTCTGGCTGGCAACACCCAGACCACTGAGCTCAGGAGCCATAAAGTAAGAAGCCAAATCCCAAAGTCAGCTGTGGCTCTCCGGGTGGTGTGCAGAGATTGAATTTCCTTCCCCTAAAGGGCAGAAGCTGTGGTTTATTTACAGAAACACCAAAGTGACAGGCGTTTCTCCAGCAGGAAAGGGGCGAGCGGGCACTGCAGGGGATGGGGGAGCGCTGCCAGGGAGGCCCCTGGGCGATGGGGGTGTCCCCGGGGCCTGGCTCTCTCTGCTCTCTCAGCCTCATGACCCATGAGCATGTATGTATTTTTCCAGTGAGAGCCCCTGGCCTGGTCTGTCACTTTCCATTTCTGGCTGGTTTTCCAGGGGCCAAGGGTGTGTGGGGGACAGTGGACACTGGATGTTGCAGAAGTGACTGGCCCATAGATTGCTGAGATCCAAAGGAGGCTCAGGAAAGGGGTCCTCGGAGCCCTGGGAGGGGGAGGGGAGCTTCTTAGTGGACAGTGCTTCATCTCCAGTCCCAGATCTCCCCAGGGCTCATTTGGCCTCCCATATAGCCACCACAGCTCAGTCTGGAGCCAGCCAGGTCCCAGCCCACTGCCTGCCCCTGGGTTTTTGGTCCTTCTGCATCAGTACTGCATTTCCATATGCCATACTACCTCCTCCCCTTTCAAGTGGACCTTCTTCCTAAGCTCTGATAACAGGGTCCCTTCTGGAATCCCCCTCTTTTCTCTCCCTCACACACAGAAAGCTTAAGAAATTGCAAGGGCAGCAGCAGTGCTTCTATTGGGCCTATATCCCAAAGAGATTTTAAAGGAAGGAAAGGGCTCCACATGTGCAAAGGTGTTTGCAGCAGCTCTTTTTGTAATGGCAAGAAATTGGAAACTGAGTGAATGCCCATCAATTGGAGAGTGGCTGAACAAATTATGGTATATGAATGTCATGGAATATTATTATTCTGTAAGAAACGACCAGCAGGACGATTTCAGAGAGGCCTGGAGAGACTTACATGAACTGATGCTGAGGGAAATGAGCAGAACCAAGAGATCATTATACATGGCAACAACAAGACTATACGATGATCAATTCTGATGGACATGGTTCTCTTCAGCAATGATGTGATTCAAACCAGTTCCTATTGTTCAGCGATGAAGATAGTCATATACATCCAGAGAGAGGCCTGAGGGAACTGAGTATGAACCAGAACACAGCATTTTAACGCTTTCTGTGAATATTTCCCTGCATTTGGTTTTCCTTCTTAGGTTGTTTTTTTTTCTCTCTTTTCATTCTGATGTTTCTTGTGCAGTAAGATAACTGTATAGATATGTATACATATATTGGATTTGTCATATAATTTAACATATTTAACATGTATTAGATTACCTGCCATCTAGGGGTGGGGGATGGGGAAAGGAGGGGAAAAACTTGGAACAAAAAAAAGTTTTGCAGAGGTCAATGTAGAAAAATCACTCATATGTTTTGTAAAAAAAAAGCTTTTAATTAAAAAAAAAAGAAATTGCAAGGGCAGGACTCTGACTCTATCTCTCTCTGTCTCTCTTTGTCTCTGTCTCTCTCCCTCTCCTCTATGTCTCTTTCTCTGTCTGTTTTTCTCTGTTTCTCTTTTCACCCCCTCTCTGTGCCTCTGTCTCTCTCTCTTTCTGTATCACTGCCTCTGTCTTTCTCTCTGTTTCTCTGTCTCTTCTATCTTTCTCTTCTCTCTTTCTGTCTTTCTCCCTGTCTCTTTGTCTCTGTCTCTTTGTCTCTCTCTCCCTCCCTTCCTATCCCTTGTCTCTCTGTTTGTCTCTCTCCTTCTCTCTCTATCTCTCCTTCCCCTTCCTCTCCCCCTCTCTCTCCTTCTTCCTCTCCTTCTCTCTCTGCCTCTCTCTCTCTGTTTCTCTCCCTTCTTCCTTCCCTCCCTGTTTCTCTGTCTGTCTCTCTCTTTATCTCCATCCCTCCCCCTTCCTCTTTTTTCCTCTCCCTCCCTGTCTCTCTCTTTTCACTCTCTCTTCCCTCTTTCTTTTTGTCTCTCTCCCTCTATTCCTCTTTCTCCACTCTTTTCTCTATTTTTCTCCCTTCTTTTCCCCTCAATCTCCCACACCCCTTCCCTTGTCCATCCCTCCATTTCTGCTTCTTCCCTCCACTTTCTTCCTTCTCTCCTTTTCTGCTCTTCTCTCCTGTTCTCTCCTCCCATCATTCCTTCATTCCTTTCACCCCCATTCTTTCTTCTTTTCCCATCCCTCCATTCTTTATCCTTCTTTCCTTCTCCTTTTGTCCATGATCTCCCTCTTCCCTCCCCTCAACTTGCCTCATTCTCTCTTTACCTCCTTCTCTTCTCTTCTTCTCACTCTTCTCCCCCCTTCTTTCTGAGGCAAGGCTAGTGGGAGGAGAGAATCCTGGATCCACATTGCATTAACACTTTTTCTCTCTTTCACTGGTTCTTTCTAATCCCACCTGCTTCTGCTTTTTCTCAGCCAAGCTCTTATTATCTCCTGTTCAGGGACTCTGTCAATACTTTGCTAACATCTAGGTAGACTCTCCTTGAACCATTGCCTGGATCCTGTAATTAGTGACCCCATCAGGAAAGGTAAACCTAGTGGTCTGGTTTTACTTATTCTTGGTGAACCATCTGGCTCTTTTGTGATCACTACTTCCTTTTCTAATTGTTCACTACCCATCCTTTTAGAACACATCTTACAATGTTGCCAGAAACTGAAGGAAAGCTCTCTGGCTTAAAATTTACAGACTTTATATTCTGCTCCTTTTTTGAGTTTTAAGTTATAATATTTTTCTAAAATAGCATATTCAACCACTGTCAACCAATAATACAATAAGTTTTTTTTTATTTTTCCCAGAGTACGCATCTGCTTTTTATAATAGCTTTTTATTTTTCAAAATATATGCAAGGATAGTTCTCAACATTCACCCTTGCAAAACCTTGTGTTCCATATTTTTCCCTCTCTCCCCATCTCCCCACTTCCCCAAACAGCAAGTTATCCAATATAGATTAACATGTGCAATTTTTCTAAACATAATTCCATATTTATCATGCTACACAAGAAAAATCAGATCAAAAAGAAAAAAATGAGAAAAAACCTAGCAAGCAAACAACAACAAAAAAGGGGGAAATATTATGTTGTGATCCATATTCAGTCCCAATGGCTATCTTTCTGGATGCAGGTACCTATCAATTGATTGGCCTGAATCACCTCATTGTCAAAAAGAGCCAAATCCATCACAGTGGATCATCACATAATCTTGTTGATTCTGCTTCCTTTTAATTGGAATATTTGTTCTTCCTGAATCGGACATTCTGCCTCCAGTTTTCCACATTATTTCAATGATCACTGATAGCAGCTCAGTAATTACATTCTCCCCATGTAGTTCATATGGACTTGGTGAAAGATTTTCAAAGGCAGCTAGGGACTCCATTACTATCTCCCTACTTATCTTGGCTTTCCACTCCGTAGTAATCATTTTCCTCAGAAAATGGTTTCCAGTCTAGAAACCATTCACTTTGACAGAGAAGACAGAAGTCAAATTGTAGATGGGCAGCTCAGCCTTTCTCCCCCTCCCTCACCCTCCCGCTCTCTTGGTTCCATGCACTTTGAGTGACCCATTCAAGAAGGCCAGGCCTTTTGGAGAGCCCAAGCATTGTTCCAAGTCATGGGAAATTCCTTTCCCATAGATAGATAGATAGCCATGGATAGAGAGGTACAAAATATTGGTCACCCATAGGTGAGAAATTCTTGCTTTTTTCCTGGTTAACCCATAGATGAGAATTTTGTTCTTGCTTTTTTCCTGGCTCTTCAACAAGGTATGAAATTTCCTGAAAAAGAAATCCTCTTTGAAAAGATCTCAAGTTTTTCTGGGTGCTTATCTCTGAATTAACACTACCTGGAGAAAGAAAGCTTCAAGATTTTTACTGCCTAGTTCAAATTTTTAACTAAGGATGCTAACATATGGAAGATACAGAGAGGAGGACTAGAGAAGTGTTCTGTACAAGAGAAGGTACTCCATCCCCATGATTTCTGTCCTGGTCCCTGCTCCTCTCCCTCCTTCCCTCATCCTTCCATCTTACCTATCTGGGGGAGGCCCCCAGCTTCTTCATTTGCTCTAGAAATCCACCATGACCCTCTGCTCCTCTCAGCTCTATCTTTGATCTCCCTCCTCATCTTCCCTGATTCTCCTTGTGTCCCCTCCCAACTCCCCTCCTGTGAGACGGGCACATCACCAAGTGCCTGCACTTATCCCATATATGGATGCTGTTCCTTGGCCAAAGAAGCCAGAACTGGGACTCCTTAGTCCTTTGACTGTATTTCTTACCCCCAAATGGTCAAAGCCAGGCTAAGGGCCTTGAAGCTTTAGGCAGACAAAGGTTCTATGAGAGGAAGCTGTACCATCATTGAAACTGATGCTGTCACTTTTCACCCCAGGAGAGGACATTGAGATTTACCCCTTAGATTCTCAAAGAAAGGGGCCCAACTTCTCCTGAAGTGAGAAGTATCCCCCAGAGTGAAGCCTCTCCTTTGTATTCCCAACTTTTCTGGGAGAGATCCAGCTCTAGAGGCTTCCACAGCTCCAGTCATAAATAGATAGAAAGGGGGAGAAAGTGAGACAGAGACACAGAGAGAGACATAGAGACAAAGACAGAGACAGAGAAAGGGGAGAAAGTGATAGCAAGAAAGGGGAGCAGGGAAGGAGAGAAGGAAAGGAAGGGGGTAAGCATTTATTAAATACCTACTATGTATAAGTGTACACATAGTAGATGTCAGGCACTTTATTAAAGGCTGGGGATACAAAGAGTTGCCCTTTATTTTCAGATGAAACATCACTCTGTTGGGGTCAAGGTACAATATATCTGACTGTAGCTGATCAGACCAATAGGAGCCCCAAAAGTTCTGCTATAGGTCCAACACAAACAGCCCAAGTGAATGTTTGGGGTGGAAGGGATACAGAGAGAGACTGCATTTTCTAATGTTCTAACAGAAAACATTTCCATGGGGGTAGGGGAACACAACATATAAAGGGGAGCTGGAAAGTGGGGAAGGAAAGGGAAAAAGGAGGGCCATCGAATGAATGAGGAGGTAGTTGGGAAGTGGCAAGGAAGCCCGAGCCCCTGCAAAATGAGGCAAAAGCTTGGCCGTGTTAGGAAATCTAAGGCTAGAATAGGGTCCAAATTTGCAGGGGTGTGGTTAGAGATGGTCAGAATCAGGTCATAGGGAGGAGAGTTCAGGAACATCCCCTGTTGGGATTTAAAGTTTAGCATCATAGTGTGAGGTTAGAATTATTCCTCTCATCATTTAAAGCTGAGGAAGCTGGGGCTCAGAGAGGCAAGTGACAGTTCAGAACTGCACAGCTTAGTGTTAGAGGTAGAATCTGAACCCCTTCTTCTTGTGCCTGGCACATAGTAGGTGTTTATAAGCATTTATCAACTGAGTCTAAGATGGGCATTGTAAGTGATATGGGCCCCTATTACCATAAGAGCACTTTTTTGTTTGTTTGTTTGTTTTCTGAGACAATTGAGGTTAAATGACTTGCCCAGGGTCACACAGCTAGGAAGTGTTAAGCATCTGAGGTCAGATTTGAACTCAGGTCCTCCTGACTTCAGGAGTGGTGCTCTATGCACTGAGCCACCTACCTGTCCCAAGATCATGTTTTGAGAAGAGAATAATGAGATGGAGACCAGAAGGGGAAGCCCATCTGGTCCAAACACCTCATTTTACAGACGAGGAAACTAAGGCTCAAAACTTGGGAGTGATTTGCCCAAAGCCACACAGTTATTAAGTTTTAAGCGATGGGGTTCAACCCCAGGCCCTTTTCCCCAATGAACCTCGTATCAGGTATATGGGAATATGGAAAGGGAAGTAGGGTCTTCCCTTCCTACAGCTTCTTGGCCCCATCCTTGATGGGGGGAAGGGATGTAAGGATAGGGAAGGGGAGGCAAGAATGGGGTGATGGGGAATCTCCTTGTGGGCTTTCTTCCTACTTCTCAGAACAGAGACTTCACACACACACACACACACACACCCCCCCCCCCCCTGCCCCCCCGATGGGGGGGGGGGGCGGCTAGCCATAGCACAGCAAGTGGCAGGCCTCCTGGCCAGCCTTAGGCCAGTCTGCTCCCATCCGGGTCCCCAGAGGCCCTCATCATCTGGCTGGGGCCTGGCAGGCGGCCTGAAGTCTAGAAGTCTGCATCACCGGCTCCTGCTTACTCTGACCTCACTGGAGCAAGAGCCCAAGACAACCCACCCCCCTCCACTGGAAGCGCTGGACGCCTGGGGACCCGAGATTTAGAGCTGGGAAGAACCTCAGGCTGGGCCCTGTCTGGTTTGACTACGGAGGTCTCAGGGCACATCCCTTGAGGCAGCACGTGGCTCAAGTGTGGGGAGAAGGGGGTGGGGCAGCCCTGGCAGGCTGTGCTATAATGGTGGGGTGGGGAGGCCTTGGCCCCAAGTCGGGGCCACCAGAGGAGAGCAGTGCTAATGAAAGCGGGCTCTGGGCCTTGGATTTTCCTGGGAAGGGTTTCCAGCCTCCCCTTTCCTGGTCCCCCCAGGCTGGGCCAGCTGGCCAGCGGCTCTCATGAAAGCTGGGGGTATTGATTTGCCTGTGGCTGAAAGCTGGCAGAGCAGGTTGCCAGTGGGGTCTGATAGGGATAAGGGAGGGTGTTGGAGTGGGGGTGGGGGAGCCCAAGTCCTGGGCTCTTTCTGGGGGGGAGGGAGAGAGAGAGGGGCTCTTTTGCCTGAGCTGCCAGTTGGTGGTCCCCAACCACCAGAAGCCAAGGCCGGGAAAGAAAGGAGGAAAGGAGAAGGGGAGGGGAGAGGAGGGACTCTATTAATGACATTCTTGCTCCTGTTGGATGGGTTACCAAGGCAGTGAATGGGTTTCATCATAGGGGGAAGGTCCAGAGTCTCCCTCCAGACACAACTTTCTGGAGTTTCTCCTTTCTTCCATTCCTCCCTCCCTGCATTCATTTCTCCATCCTCAGGTCAGAGAGCCTCAAAGGCTTCCCAACATCCATTTTCATGATCATTTAATTGCTTAAAGGGTCACCTAAACTATGTCTAACTGGGCCTGTTGAATGCTTACCGACTCATCTCCTTAAAGAAGTGAGAATTTCGTAATATTGAGAACTGTTTCCAAGTGGGCGATCTCAGGAAGTAGTGAGTTCTCTGTCACTGGAGGTTTCCAAGCCAAGGTTGGATGACTAGTAGTTGGGACTAATGTAAACAGAGTTCTTGTTACATTCATTCATGCAGCCAACATTTATTTTTTTTTTATTTTTTTTATTTTATTTGCATAACATATGTGTGGGTAATTCTTCAACAATAACCCTTACATAGCTTTCTGTTACAAATTTTTCCCCCCAACTCCCCACCCCTCCCCTAGATGGCAGGAAATCCACTACATGTTAATTATGTTAAAATATTGGCAAATCGAATATATGTATACATATTTCCAAACTTATCATTGTTGTGCAAGAAAAATCTTATCTACACAAACGATATATCAGATAAAGGAAACACAATGTAAGCAAACATCAATCAAGGAGTATGAGAATGTTACGTTGTGGTCCACATTTCACATCCTTCTCTCTGGGTGTATATGGCCTTCTTCACTGAACAACTGGAATTGGTTTGAAACATTTCATTGTTGAAGAGAGCCATGTCCATCAGAATTAATCATCATACAGTACAGTTGTTGCCGTGTATAATGATCTCCTGGTTCTGCTCATTTCACTCAGCATCAGTTCATGTAAGTCTCTCCAGGCCTCTCTGAAATCATCTTGCTGGTCATTTCTTACAGAACAATAATATTCCATAATATTCATATACCATAATTTATTCAGCCATTCTCCAATTGAAGGGCATCTATTCAATTTCCAGTTTCTAGCCACCACAGAAAGGGCTGCCACAAACATTCTTGCACATGTGGGGCCTTTTCCTCCCTTTATGATTTCTTTGGGATATAAGCCCAATAGAAATGCTGCTGGGTCAAAGGGTATGCACAGTTTGATAACTTTTTGAGCATAGCTCCAAATTGTTCTCCAGAATGGCTGTATCCGTTCACAGCTCCACCAACAATGCATCAGTGTCCCAGCCCTCCCACAACCCCTCCAACATTCATCATTAACTTTTCCTGTCATTTTAGCCAATCTGACAGGTGTGTAGTGGTACCTCAGGGTTGTCTTGATTTGCATTTCTCTGATCAACAGTGATTTGGAGCACCTTTTCATATGACTATAAATAGTTTTAATTTCATCCTCTGAAAATTGTCTGTTCATATCCTTTGACCATTTATTGATTGGAGAATGCAGCCAACATTTATTAAACCAGATAGTCAACAAGTATTTATTTATTTTTGGGGGGGCATATAAATTATTTCAACAATTCTCCCCCACTTAATAGTATTTTATTTTTTCCAATCACATGTAAAGATCATTTTCAATATTTACTTTTATTAATTCAATAGTTTTCTTATTTTCAGTTTTATTAATCTCCCCTTTTATTTTCAGAATTTCCAATTTGGTATTTAATTGAGGGTTTTGAATTTGCTCTTTTTCTAGCTTTTTTAGTTGTAAGTCCAATTCATTGATCTTCTCTTTCTCTATTTTATGCAAGTAAGCATCTAGAGATATAAAATTACCCCTTATAACCACTTTGGCCGTATCCCACAAATTTTGGTATGTTTTCTCATTATTGTCATTCTCCTGGATGAATCAATATTTAGTTTTACAAGATTTTGATTTTCTTGTTTCTCCCTCCCCTCAAGCAATCTAATAGACTATACATGTACAATCATATTAAATATATCTCCATATTTAGTTGTGTTGTGAAAGAAGAATCAGAACAAAAGGAGGAAACCACAAGAAAGAAAAAATGACAAAAAAGTGAAAATAGCATGCTTCTGTCTACCTTCAGACTCCATAGTTCTTTCTCTGGATGTGGATAACATTTTCCATCATAAGTCTCTTGGAATTGTCTTAGATCACAGTGTTGCTGAAAAGAGTTAAGTCTATCCAAGTTGATAAAAATACAATGTTGCTGTTTTTGTGTACAATGTTTTCCTGGTTCTGTGTGGTTCACTCAATATCAGTTCATATAACTCTTCCCAGGTTTTTCTGAAATGCACTTGCTCATCATTTATGGAACAATAGTATTTCATTACATTTATATACCATAATTTGTTCAGCCGTTCCCCAATTAATGGGCATTTCCTAAATTTCCAATTCTTTGCTACCCCAAAGAGAGTTGCCATAAACATTTTTGAGCATGCGGGTTCTTTGCCCTTTTTTGTGATTTCTCTGGGATACAGACTGAATAGTGGTATTGCTGGATCAAAGGGTATGCACAGTGTTATAACCTTTTGGGCATAGTTCCAAATTGCTCTCCAGAATGGTTAGATCAGTTCACAACTCCACCAATAATGCATAAGTTCAGAGTAAATTTTGGACAGAAAATACATCCAATGCATCCAAAATGCATTCTGGATGCAAAATTTGCATCCAGAAAAAGAACTATGGAGACTGAATGTAAATCAGCACATTCTATGTTCACTTTTTTTTCCTCAAGGTTTTTCCCTTTTGCTCTGATTTTTCTCTCCTAATATGAGTCATAAAGCAAACTATATTTAAAAAATAAACTAAGTGGAAGAAAAAAAAAGAAATAGGTCAGCAGACAAATAGTGCTAGATAAGTAGATTTGAGAATCATGGGTATAGAAATGATATTTGGATGCAAGGGAACTGATCACCAAAGTAAAATAGTATGAAGAGAGAAGAGGATCCTGGACAGAGATTTGGGGGATTAACACGGTTGGTGATGCTTGAGATTGAAAAGGAGGAGAAGAACCAGGAAGGGGGGTGGGTGTTCTGAAAACCCAGAGAGTATCAAAGAAGAGAGGATGATGATCAACATGGTCAGTGGCTGCAAAAAGGTTAAGATGAGTGAGGATTGAGCAAAAGCCATTAGATTTGGCGATTAAGCGGTCATTGGTAACTTTGGAGAGAACAGTTTCAGTTGAGGTCAAATGCTAGACTAGAGAGTCAAGAAGAGAGTGAGAAGAAAGAAAATGAAGGCATTTATTGTAAATAGACTTCTCATGGAGGTTAACTGTCAAAAAGAGGAGGAACATATTATGAGCATGATGACAAAAATAATAATAAAATAGTTAATATTTACATATATCAGGCACTGTGCTAAGTGTTTTACAGATTACCTCATTTGATCCATATAGTGACTCTGGGAGGTGAGTGCTATTCTAATTCCCATTTTACAAATGAGGAAACTGAGGCAATTTAAGATTAAGTGACTTCCCTAGGATGACACAGCTAAGAAGTATATGAAGCCAGATTTGAACTCAGGTCTATCCTGATCCCAAGCCCAGCATCACTTAGCTACTTAGCTAGAAGGAACAGGTATTTGGCTAAACAACTCTGTCAGTTTAGAACTTAAAAAAAAACCAACAACAAAACAACCAAGGGAGGATTTTTTTAAGGCCAGCTCAGCCATGAATGTGTTTGTAGGCAGTAAAAAGGCAGTTAATAGACAGGGAGAGATAAAAAAGAAGTGAGAGAGTAGGGATGATAACTAACTAGAAAGGGTGGGTGCCCTTGAGCTGGCATAAGGGTTAGTCTTTTCAAGGAAAAAGGCCACTTCATTATGTAAAACAGAGGTGAAGTAGCAGAAAGCATCTGCATGATGTGAGATGAAGAAGACAGGAGAGAGGAAGAGGGAGCTCTCCAAAAGGACCTGAATTTTATCAGTAAAATAGGGGGCAAGATTCTCAGCAGGGTATGGAGGAAGTCATGGGAGATTTGGGGAAAGATATAAAGGTGTAGAAGAGATACAGAGAGTGAGATACTGATCAATTAGGGAGATGTAAAAGCATTGCCTTACTGCAGTGAGAGCCCAGTTGAGATTAAATAACATAAATTTGTCGTGGTCCCAGTCAATGCAGATTTATGATTTTCTCCAGTTTCATTCAGTAGTATGTAAGTAAGAGTGAAAGCAAAGCTGAGAAGTCAACAGTCTAATCTCTCTGACTATTTTTAATAGTCTTTTATTTTTCCAAATATACACAAAGATAGTTTTCAATATTCATCTTTGTAATACCTTGTGTTCCATAAGAAAGAAAAAAAGAAAAAAACAAACAAGCAAACCAACAACAATGAAAACAAAAAGTGAAAA